>BHDV01011844.1:23402-38373 GCA_005406045.1 Adoxophyes honmai
TAGTAAATACGTACATAAACAGAAGTTTCCTTTCAGGATAAAGCTAATTTGAAGTCGGTTTTTTTTTGTTTAAAATTATGTAATTATATTTTTACCCGACTGAAAAGAAACAGACGTTACAAATCTTTCGCAACATCGTTTGTATTATAAACAAAGATAAAACGTCCTCTGACAAGAGCCTTTTTGAAATTGCAAACCTTCATTTTGATTGACAGATTGCATGTTGCAAAAATAAATCGATGGATGTAAAACGGTATCATTGGAAATAACTAGGTCCATAACATAAAGCACTTAATACACGATAGAGATCTATTAATGCAATGATAGTCGTAAATAATTGTAACTAATGAAGCTATTATATCGAGCACAACAAAAAGCAACTGATCAGTCGTGACTCAGGCCATTACTTTATAAATTTATAATCTAACGTTTGATATATGGGTTCATTATAATTTCATAAATCTATCTTACGACCGAAACTGGTTAGGCACTTCGGTTGTTGACGCGAAAATGCCAAGGACGCGTAATTCAGAATTGGAGTGGGCTTAGTAAGTACACAGTCCGAGCCCTCTCACACCCTGAAGAGACCCTTCCCTGGTACTGAGATGAAAATGTATACCTCCTGGATTTATACTATACCGCGTCTTGGAAAAAGCTGGCAAATTTCCAATCCACCTCCGAGTATTATTTTAAAAACCATACGGCTTCCATTTCACTTTACATTTGAGTATTTTTTGTTTTGATTATGCTGACTCATTGCCTTGACTGTATCCGTATTTACAATAACAACCCTGTTCGAAGCCACCTTTACAGATCGTATTATGCCATGAGTCAACGTTACTCACATGGCGACCACGTGACGCATCTGTAGCATCGTAGCATAGCACATCTCTGGTGGAAAGGCAGCCTAAGAGTCGGAGTACAAAAGACTGGGGAAAATTTTCAGATTTTCGTATTTTTTTACGTGTAAATCGCGGGAAAAAACTTCATAATGGGGTTTCAGACGCGTATACCCGACCACTGGTTAAAATTATGTACTCGTTAGTTTCGTATTTCACGTCCCCTTTGTTGTTTTCAGTTTAGGTAGTTCAGTAAAATCTGCCATAGTAATTTTTATCCACATTAAATTCATTATGCCCATTGAATGAATAGTTTTTTTTAGACTGGATAGGATCATAGGGACTACATCAAATGCACTGTAATCATATTATTCTGCCCTCTGTTCCAGTATGCAAGCACGGGTCGTCGTGGCACGTGGGCGGAGCTCGCGTGGCCCGCGCCGCGTACCGCGCCTTCTCGCCCGAGCGGCTGGACTGCTGGCTGGCGGGCCACGTCGGCCTCGGCCACGTCAACGTCACTCTAACTGGCGAGTAATTTCACCAATTTTGCTATCTTCGATAAGTAAAAGTATGCAAGCTCGGGTCGTACCGCGCCTTCTCGCCCGAGCGGCTGGACTGCTGGCTGGCGGGCCACGTCGGCCTCGGGCACGTCAACGTCACTCTAACTGGCGAGTAATTTCACCAATTTTGCTATCTTCAAAATTGCGGTGGGCAAAACATGCTACAGAGTGGGTGCCAAGTGATGGATGGCGATGACTAGGCAGGCCCAGACGGAGATGGCGGGACGACTTGGACGTCTATCTCGGCGACTGGTCCCAGACCGCTCTGGATTCGGAGGAATAGAGGACATGGGGGAAGGCCTTTGCCCAGCAGTGAGTCACCGACCCAGACTAGGTATTATTGCTATCTTCGATTAGTAAAAGTATGCAAGCCCGGGTGGTCGTGGCACGTGGGCGGGGCGCGCGGGGCCCGCGTCGCCGACCGCGCTTTTTCGCCCAAGCGGCTGGACTGCTGGCTGGCAGAACACGTCGGCCTCAGGCCCGTCAACATCACTCTAACTGGCGAGTAATTTCATCAATTCTGCTATCATCTATGGGTAAATAAAAATAAACCGGCCAAGTGCGAGTCGAACTCGCGCACGTAGGGTTCCGTACGAAAAACTGCAAAAAATCAGAATTTTTGTATGGGAGCCCCCCTTAAATACTAATTTTATTTTTATTCAATTATTTATTTTTAAAGTACTTAAACATTCTGTGAGCATTTCAAGTATATAGCTGTTACAAATTTACAATTATTTAAATAGACCCAAAACAGCAAAAAAAAAACTGCAAAAAAAATAGGTTTTTGTATGAAAGCCCCCCTTAAATACTAATTTTATTTTATTTTAATTATTTCCATTTAAATAAATATTTAATTAAATATTCTGTGAGCATTTCAAGTATTTACCTGTTACAGTTATTTAAATAGATCCAAAATAGCAAAAAAAAAACACGTTTTCTGTATGGGAGCCCCCCTTTATTATTATAATTATTTTAATTTTAGTATTTGTTGTTATAGCGGCAACAGAAATACATCATCTGTGAAAATTTCAACTCTCTAGTGCTCACGGTTCGTGAGATACAGCCTGGTGACAGACAGACGGACGGACGGACGGACAGACAGACAGACAGACAGTGAAGTCTCAGTAATAGGTTCCCGTTTTTACCCTTTGGGTACGGAACCCTAAAAAGTTCCTATCAACTTTTTTACGTTGTTCTTCTGTTTTGTGGCGTGATGTATGTAAGTTTTGAATTTTGAATTTGGAATCAACTCCAATCTCACATAGCACCTACCACATTACAGCGTTGTCGTGGGGCAACACGACTGTGGGTGACCCCGGCGTGGACTACAACGAGCAGTTCCGCTGGGAGGACGCGGGGGCTGTCCAGGAATGGTACCGGGAAGGCCTGGGCCGCGGCCTGCCGTACCCGGTCCTGAGCGTAGCTGAGCACTTCGCGGTACAGCACGAGGGCTTCGAGTGGGGCGCTAAGTACCGCGCGGCGGGATACACCACCTCCACCTTGTTATGGTAAGTTGTATATTTGTCATGGAGCGTTAAACGGAACATCAAATCCGAACAGATTTGGGTGTCTTTGGAATTAAGTAGGAAACACTGGTTCGTGAGCAAAACCGATAGGTATGTAATGTTGGCAATACCAACTACCCGCAGTTTACTTAAAAAAAGCGGCAAGTGTAAAGTCCGATAACGAATTTCAGATTAAAAACGTAAGTGCAGTAAATCGACTTTTCATTCTAACGTAATGATTTTAATTACCTTGACGTTTCGGCCGTGTTACAGCGACATGGTCACGTAGCTTACTCGTGATCACGATCACAAACTGAGATAACTTCGAAGATGACCAAACTTTGGTTCGTTTTTTTCTAATCCAGGGCATCATTGGCTTTGTGGCTTCTGATGAACCTCCTCCTAGTCGTGGTGCCCCGGTACGGCGCGTACGCCATGGCCTCCCTGGGCGCGACGCTGTGCGCAGCCGCCGGCGGCTACTGGGCGTCGCTGCCCCACACGCCGCTGGTGGTGCGGCTTGACGGCGCCATGCTGTTCTTCTCGCTTGGATGGTGCTTCTGGCTGGTGCTCATATCTGGTAAGAAAAGGGATGATCCTTAATACATTCACTGCCACCGACGCCTATACCTAAGCGTTTTCGTCACTTCTACACAGTGCGGTTGTCAAAGATTCGCAAGACATGAGAACGTTCGCGGCACTTGATAGTTTAACTCTGAGAGGTGGCAGCGAATATAGTAAAGGCAAAAGCCTTGCGGGAAAGACTCCAATAGAGAGATCTCTCTCTCCGCGCAGATGTTATGCCTGTGGGCCGAAATCCCAGAGAGAAAGTTGGAAGTTGTGTTTATGCAACCGATCTCCGAAACATCGTTAACGCATTATAGAAATCTATGCCAATTGATGACGTTTGTGGCCGAAGTTCTACTATTAGACGATAGGTGGCTCTAGAGTCGCTACAGATTTCTGACATGTTCTAAACCTACCGCAGATTAGTGTTGTCTTTGACCTGTCTCGTTATAATTATTCCAGGTGGCATTTGTCTGGTGGTCGGGCTTCTGATCGCCGCGGTGGACCTCATGTGGCCGCACAGGTTCTCGACGGTGCTGGAAGTTGACTACGACACGCCGTACGACCGGCATGTGCTCATCGTGGACAGCCGGCAACGCGCGCGGCCGCAGACGCAGCAGTCCTTGCCTTCTAGAATACTTAGGTAAAGGTCATTGCTGTACAGAGTTGACTAACCAACCGCAAATATGTGAGAGTTTCACCATAACCACTAATCAGCTGCATTGGTTCACAATATTGAGCTATTGTTTATATGTACCGTACGTATATACTCAACTATTGAAAGTGTTTTTATATTTTTTCAGGAGACTATCTTCAAAAACCAGAGAAACAGACGGCCAAGTTTCTATGTCGGTAGTTAACGAAAGTGGAGGGCGTGATAATCTCGCGTTTCAACATGAACATCGCAAACCGAATTCGCCCTGGAGGTACCCATTATTTAGGAGACAAATCGATAGGTGAGCGATCTTACCCGTAAACGGAATATGTTGCAAAATAATACTCCTGTGCCCTAAAATTATTGTCTCTCTTAGTTTTCTTGGAAATATTCCTTCCATTATAGGATTGGACACTAAATTGTGTGCCAAATAAATACGAAAACGCTCTTACAAATTCCAGGGCGGACAGCGCCTCGAGTATAGGTTCCAGTATTAACGGCCACAGCACTGCCATCAAGATGTCCCCGCTGGCGAGCGGCGCCCCTACACCGCCTTCGGTGATCCCTCCGCACAGGTGAGAAAATATCTCCTGAATCTTGAAGCTTTACGAATAAATCAATCGGGTAGTTGCCTAAAAAAACTACTTATGCAGTCCGTCAGATAATTACCAAAAAATATTGTACACGTTTTTTTCTTTTATATGACAAACAAGAAATGACGAAGATATTGTGCTTCGAAGTTCCGAGTGACTTCACGTATTTAGTACAATTACATAGTACCACGGCGTGACGTCACAACCCCTACTCCTTGAGTTTGATAATTTGAACCTTTTTCAATGTTTAACTAATTGATAAACCAAAAAACACGTATCTGTAACGGACTAATTAGAATGATAAAATTTTAACCTAGTAAACATGTATTGCAAAATGTTTTTCCATTGTGTTTGATTGGAAAACTTTCATAAATATTTCACTTTTCTTGCTCTCGGTCATGTATGGTAGGTACAATTGTTTATCTTAAAATTTTCTCGTAATAAATACCTTTTTGACTGACAGAAGTATGTCAGAATAGATGCGAATGGCGCTCTGTTGTCTCTGCCTACCCCGCAGGGAATAAGGCGTGACAGTTATGTATGTATGTATGTATGTCGAATGCCAACTTAGAATTGATTATTTCACACTTCCTGCTTGATACAATTTCCTTTTTTTTCAGATTCCGACCTCAAATTCCTGCCGCAGAACGAGTGAAAGACATGTGGTGATGCGGCGCGAAGTGGTCACATTAGTGAATTATAAGTAGACTTGTAAAGTGAACTGACAAAGTAGTGTAAAATTAGAAGTTACCGATCTCCAAAACGGACAGCAAAATAACGAAGGAGAATTCGCATCATGAGTTAGCGAGGATTTCAAGATGTCGAAATACCTATATCCTCTTTTGAAAGTGAACCAATCTCCTGTGTAAATATGTAAAGTTTTAGTTTAATGTCTAAATTATTCCTTTAAGTATCCGTCCAGTGTCATAAATTTAATTAAATGTAGGAACTATTAGTCTCGGATTGTGTATACCTCGTTTATGGATAGTTATGTTAAGCGTTACACTATTTAGAGGTGCCCGCGTGTATACGACCGCATCGACACAAGTGAATACTTTGTGCCATGGACCCATGATTTATTAACCGAAATGACAATTCATAACATTAATCTGACTACAAAAAACTTTACGAAATTTACAACTCGATTAAAGTATTAATTTGTTAAAGTAAGAAAACATTTGACAAAATAATATTTATGTACCTGACTGAATATTGGTTTGAAGAAATATTCTTAGCTGTTGTTGGCTTCTCAAATAAATTCGCTTAAAAGATCTTAAGCCGGGTCTAGACGATTGTAACGTGTAATGTACCTAATGCACCGTGTTAATTTTACACGTTACATTAGTCTGGACTTGGCTTTAGGCATTACAAACATCACTACTTATAGAGTCATTAAGAGTTATTTTAAGTTATTTATTTCCTGCAAGAATAATAAAGTTGAATGCGTGACAGAGGGGATATATTCTACACCCGATAAAATAAAGTATTTCAATTTAACCTGCAACACTAATCCTTGACAGTATCATAGTTATAATTATTTAAATCGCTGATCATCTTCAATGTTGTGAAAATATGTTTGCAACAGTGAATATGTACAATTATGTGACATTTCATAATAGAATGTTAACAGTAAAAGTGAGAATGTAGGTAGATATTGTGGAAAGAATGGTGTAAAGATTGTATTTATTATGTCCGAAATATAAACAAATTGAAACGAAACAAAAATGCTTTTTATTTTTAAAAACAATCAGTGATTTTACAGAACAAAATTATCAAAATCATAATGCCAAATACATCAGACAATACAGGTAGATGACTAAAAAAAGTATTTAGTCCGTCAGATAGATTACTCAAAAATATTGTACACATATTTTTTTATTTTATTTGGCAAGCAAGAAATGACGATGATACCGGCTCTGAAGTTTCGAGTGACGTCACGCTTGAGTACCTACAATTTTTACCAAGGCGTGATATCATCAAGAAGTTGGATGATCTGTACCTTTGTTGATGTTCAATTATTTCATAAACCAAAAATACGTGTCTTATTTTTTTCCATAATCTTACTTACGGACTAATTAAAATGATATTTATATTTTTAACCCTGTCATCATCCCTATTGCGAATTTTCCTGCGATACAGACAGAAAATCCAGAAAGACGACGTGGTAAAAAGTTGTAACAGGTCTAGTTCAACTTAACCACTAAGTTAATTTATTTTACTCAACCTCTACCCATCGTTAAGATAGTTACTCTGGCTGTAAGACCGATTTATCTTTCTAAGTTACTTAAAAAATTGAGAAATTAGTCACTAATTTATAGGAAACTTGGCATGTTTAGTATTTCATTATTTTTGCACGAGCTCAGTTTGTTCTTTGACGAGGTGCTCCAGACTGAGCTGGCAGAGGAAGGCGCTCCAGTTCACGTAGCCCTCCTGGATTATGGTATCAGCGTCCTTCCATATCGTACACTGAGAAAGAATGTGAACATGATTAAAAATATTATTAAAAAAGCCAAATACATACAACGAACGGTAGCTTCCATACACCACACCCATTTATTTTTGCCTGATCGATATCGATAAGTGGTAACAGGTTGGTAGGCACCTGTTTACCTAATCAATGGTACGGAACCCTTTGGGCACGAGTCGCACTCGCACTTGGCCGTTTTTTTACTTATGTGGAAAGTGAGGCTTAGTGAAAAAATAGGCGGACATCTTTTCCACGGGGTAGGTAAAGTAAGAATTTAAAAGATTTAGCATTTGATAATCGATTAACCACACACAATCACGCATAACCTCCGTTACGCGCAGGTGACTACGACTCTCATCTTTAAAACAAGTTACACACCTCTGTGTCTTTGACGGGTGGCGCGTGGCGTATTACTTTGAGGTAGTCGCCCTCAGCGAGGTTATACACGGGGCGAGTCTGGAAGTCTAGGAAGTTCATGAGGTCTTCGTAGCGAATGTTGCAGTTCTCGTCAGTGTCCAATCTGTGACCACATTTGAATAAAGTTACCAGGAGCCAATCATCGTGCAAATCTTGAAGTACCTAACGTCTAAAACCAGGTCAAAGCTAAACAATAATACTTTTAACTGATTTTCCTACTCAAAACCGAGCGCTCAATCAATATTCAATATGGATACCTAGTTAAAAAAAATTACTCATACAATTTTTTCCATTCAACTCAGTATGGCGGTCACGGCATGAAATCATAAAATAGTTATGAAAAATTGGGAACATTTTTTATGAAACACTTATAAAAAATAATCAAGCCGTGATTCGTGAGTCATTCGTTTTGAATTTTGAATGGAGACTCACACAGACATCATAACAGTCCATGAGATCGTTGCTGAGCGGCAGGCGGCACGCCCGCGCCGCCGTCGTCCGCGTGCATCAGCCCCTCGCACAGCCACACGCGTTCGTCCCACAGGCCGCGCGTCAAGTCAGAACACCAGCAACCTTTAAATCGAGACTCACACAGACAGCATACAGTCCATGAGATCGCTGCTGAGCGGCAGGCGGTGCGCGCGCAGCAGCTGGTGCAGGCGCGGCGCGGCGCCGGCAGCACGCCCGCGCCGCCGTCGTCCGCGTGCATCAGCCCCTCGCGCAGCCGCACGCGTTCGTCCCACAGACCGCGCGTGAGGTCCGAGAACACCAGCGACCTTTAAATCGAGACTCACACAGACAGCATACAGTCCATGAGGTCGCTGCTGAGCGGCAGGCGGTGCGCGCGCAGCAGCTGGCGCAGGCGCGGCGCCGGCAGCACGCCCGCGCCGCCGTCGTCCGCGTGCATCAGCCCCTCGCGCAGCCGCACGCGTTCGTCCCATAGACCGCGCGTGAGGTCCGAGAACACCAGCGACCTTTGAATGGGACACTCGTGTTATATCCACTAGACTAGGATATAGTGATCTTTTGGTCAGTGCCGTAACTAGCCTTTTATGCGCCCGGTGCGAGCTTTCGAAACTGGGCCTTTGAAGATACTGGTCTCGTTATATCTGTGCCTCTCCAGTGTCGGGTCCCTGTGCCTAGGCACCGCTGCCACCGCCCTATAGAACAATCGACGAGTAATGATCCCTGGGACACTGACAATAATAATCACGATACAACCTTGTAGCGGCGTCACCGTTACATTGAAATCGAACCGTAGGCGTTTAAAAATTACGTTTATTTATTTTAGGTAGATTTATTTCATTACAATGATATTTCGGTGGAATTATAACAATTCTTAACATTTACAAGGAATTATCTCAACCAGAATTTACGTTTACGTCTTGCAAAAGTTACTTCGTTTGGAAGACATCGACTAATGTGGAAAAATATCGATAAAAAAATGTCGATAAAAATGTCGATAAGTTGAAAAGAATGTACACAAAATACACTAAAGTAGTACACTTTCCGTCTTCGATTTATAATCATTTAAGTTGTCTGCAATGCGAAATGCCGAAAAGACTACGTAAAACTGTACTCAACAGTGAAACGCTGGAGTTTGTGGTGCGCTTGCGAGATCATTTTGCTCGCGAGCAACAAAATGGTGGACCTTTGTTGCCAATTGAGAACGTACGCGACCGTGTTGCTGATGCTCTGGGAATCGGAAAGGCTACCGTCTCCCGAATTACAAAGGAGAAGTTCGGCAAATCCTCGATGGAGAAGAACATACTCTCATCTCCAAAGAATAAGAAACATAACAGGGCATTCAAAGTTTTTTTACAAAGTATATTGACGATATTTAATGAAACTCCGATGAATAACAAAGACATCCACCATTTTTCCTACCGCCGCAAAACTTAAACTGAGATTTTCGAGATAAGTTCAAAGTTCACAAAATATATATTTTACATAAGAAGGCCTGTACCGAAAAGTTTTTTTACAAAGTATATTGACGATATTTAATGAAACTCCAATGAATAACAAAGACATCCACCATTTTTCCTACCGCCGCAAAACTTAAACTGAGATTTTTGAGATAATTTCGCAAAACAGTTTATCTCCTCATTATTTTACCGCCCTGCATTTTAAATAATAACCGTACTCAAACTGATTTGACTATGCCAATAGATGCACAAAGATATCATAAATAGAGGGATTTTAACAAAAATTTAAAACAGTTACCGGCCAAATTTTTGCTGGTAATAATAAGGATTTTGTAAAAAAACTTTTCGGTACGGTACGGGCCTTACATAAATGACCTGATTCACAAAACGAAAGTTTGTTTACTGGGTAAAATTATACGATAAGGAAATGAAATGGGTCCATTTCTATTTTTGGAAAATTTAGGTTTTTTTAGTTTTTAATTTATGCCAAAAAAATTAAATCACTTCAACGACAACATAACAAAACTCCTTCGTCTTTAATAAAGTTAAGTTCCATCGACACGCCCCATCACTAACGTGAACTGTCATGGCTCATGTCAGGGATCATGTCTCGCCGATTGTTCTATAGTTACGGCACTGCCTTTGGTATTCAGTTGCCTTATTATTGTTGACAGATCCTATAGTGGACCACGCGCTTGCCGCGATCTTGAGAGGTTTCTTTCATTTTCGCCTCAAGAAGAAGATCATCGCCGAAAAATCAAGTGGTGTTAAATTGGAGTTACGCCAAAGGACAGATTTTTGAATATCTTACTTTGAAAATATCGTTCCAGTAGTCTAAATTAAAGTATTGCTACAAAATTACCGAGTGAATTAATTACTACTGGGCATTTTTTTTAACCAATTTTTCATCTACGGACTCGTGGTCCGTACCTTGATGATTTTAAAATTAGGTACTTTTTTATTTTAGAATAAACTGTGCGCTCCGCGTAAAGACAGCAGTATTTTTATATATATGCTCTTAAAATTAATTACAACTAGAGTTTTTTTTTCCTTTTTCCTTTTCAATGTTTTGATCGTATAAGTTTTTTTTTCTCCTTTCTCTCTCTTCATTCCTATGCTTTTCGGGGCATTTCTACAGGTAAAGGTTCTTAAAATCTGTACCAAGGGCTTTCTGAGTTAGAACTGAAGTCACAAATCAGAATACCTTTAAGATGTCTTAAAAAAATCGTTAGTAGATCTGTATGTGGTTCCTTACCTAACCATCTCTCTTCTTGGACTCTTTTTCTTACCAGGATCACCACGAAAATATCTTATTAAAGTTATAAATTCATGCTCTGTCATTTTCTCGCACATTATTTCTTTCAGTGCTTGTCTGAAAGGGTAATTAATAATAAATGTTATGTTAATAAATGCAATAAACTCTCAAACTCTCACATAGGGATAATATTAATTAATACTTGAAACATCTCGTAGACATAAGGTCCTTGTTATTTGGCAAAACTGCTTCCATGTATTTAGCAACGAAATCCTTGTAGCCATTTTCTTTTGAGGCCAGCGTCCTGCGAATCTTGTCCATTATCAGAGGTACATTGGCCATTGGATACTGGAAAACATGACCAATTAAATCACTGAACTTATCACAGAATTAGTAGATGCAACAAGTCAATACAATAGATCCCTTATTGAGACCTGAAAAGTAGAATTTAAGTGAATGTTTACCTCTTGCGAATGCACTTCCAAGTAGCGCAGGGCATATTCGTCGGCAGCGATCAGCCTAAAGCAGTGCTGGTTGATGACCAGCTCATTCCCAATCCACATATCCTTGTCCGAATACGCTGGGGGCTCTTTGGGTACGAAGAAGTCCACATTGGGCAGATACATTTTCTCTCGGCGGAAAAATTTCCCACCCTATCGAATTTGAAAGAAATTAGGATTTTTTTGGAGATGTAGGTGATACACGTTAACTTAAGATTGTGTTCATACTTTATAGTATTTTTCCAATGTTGATAGAGTAATCGGCCACAAAGATTGCACCGGCCTTCTCGGCTAATTTAGTCTTGCTCTAACTTACGTTAGGCCAGCCTTATATTATACCTGAAAGTTTTACTTACGTAAGGTACACAGCTATAAGTTATAATAAGTCAGCAATGCTCGTCACTCTTTTTTGCAGACAGCTCCGTTCTTACTTACGTAAGTCAGCCTTACGCCAACTGTCTCTTTTTAAAGACCGATGTGCAAACTTTGTGGCCGGGTGCCAGTAACTATGAAATAACAATAACTTACCTTAAATCCTGAATTTCGTTCGCCCAATTCAAAAATGCCTATAGTGTCGTCGCACAAAAAGTACTTAATGATGAAATAACGGCGCGCATCTTCAGGGTTGTCGTTAATAAGTCGAGCAGCAAAGCGAAGGACATGTGAATCGAAACCAACTCTACAATTTAAAAAAAGCAGTGACAACAATGTTTTCATTGACAATGAACAATGAATTTCCTTTAGCGTCGTCGCAACTGTCACTATTGGTTAATTCGGGGCTTCCCAAACTTGGCGCCGCGGCGCCCAGGGGCGCCGCGGTGAGTCGATTATTTATCATTATCCTAAACCATTTTTATATTTTTACACGTACATATTTTCATTTTTACATAGGGTAGGGTTAATTAGAGACAAAATATCTATAAAATCTTTTTCATGTTGGTCAAAGAGATATCTAAATTATTGAAAACCAACTTACCTATCTTTCTTTAGAAATTTTATAAAGTCTTTATGGGGCGGTTTAGGTTCAACCGTTCGGCAGTTCTCGGCAGAATCATCGTATGAACCGTAACCATTCCAAGGAGGTAGTTTCCGGTCCGCGACGGTTAGGCTGATCCTCTCTGTACTGTCATCCCCTGGCGTCGGAAGGGGCACAAACGTATCTAGAAATCAAGGTCACAATCAATTATATATATGTAAAACATCTACCCTAAACATAAGGGCAAAAGTAGTCAAAAAATTATCGTTAACTTCTGATATGGCTAAATGATATCATGATATGATGTGATATGGCTCAAATTTATGACACATTAGTTGTTGCCCGCAAGTCCATCTGCGTAGGGTTGTTTTATCGTAATCCTAGTGGATTTATCTATAATTCCGGGATAAGAAGATATGAATCGAGGGAGTCAGCTTCCTTTACCTTATATGAGTGTGATGTGAGTGACGTGATACTTAGGTATTTGTTTATAAACAATCCTACGTTATTTTTTTCACGAGTTTGTGGAAATAAAATACGACACCAATAAAGTTTTTTTAAGTAAGTAATAAATTCTTACCGAAGCCATAAGTGACGCGATAATACTCCATAGTGAAGGGATCGCAGTCGGTGAGGACTACCTTACGCCCATAGACATTCAGAACGGCGCCGATACTCAGATCTGCTGGGCTATACGACGCCGCCTTCGGGCCGCCCGTCATCTCGACTTTCGTTGGCAATTTCTAAAAATGAATATTCCCAATTGGGTTGGGCAGAGCACACAAAGCGTGACATAGACAAAACCATGACCATTGCACGCTTCATAGCCACTTCCAGGATGATTTTAGGTTTAAAAACAGATGGAAGAGGTACATAATAGTGGCAGGTTGCTAGCCTATCGCCTAACTCGGGAACAAAAAGCGTACAATGTGTCTCGTGAACTTTAGAGAAATAGGACACGTGATGACAAATTTAGTGGCAATGTGTAGAGGGGAACATTAGCAGTCCTTATAAATATACTAAAGTGGCAATTACACTAAGTCGGTTGAAGAACGTCGTCTTTACGCTTGTTTGTCGTTTACGCTGATAACACCTGCCGCCCGCCGAATGCGGCCGACTACCGTGTCCTTTACACTGTTGCAATCGCCGCATGAGGCATGCGGAGAACTAAGTACTAAATTTAATGTGATTGCCTTTTTATTCGTCAAAGCGCAGTGGAAGCGTGCTGGGCCCATAACCTAATGAAACTTCAACAGAGCTTTGTTGCAGACTAACGTTTATTTTAAACATCAAGTTAAATCAAACAGTACCGTCATTATTGCGCCAGAGATGGCGCCACTAGTAAAAACATGAAGGTATGTTGTTATCAATTCTAACAGTATATCCATATACCTAAATGTGGCAACACATTTGCGGAACGTACGCCGCCAAACTTTCGGCTAAATACGCTCGCGGTGCTTATCAAATCGTATGTGACACGTCAGTTGGTGTGTCGCGTTCAACTCGCTACACTAAGTAATCAATCAAGTCACTTAGTTTCACTTACCCGGGGCACTCGCATTCTTTTCAAAAACATCGGCCCCGGTGCCATGTTGGCGCCGGGTATTTCTTTGATTTCTATCGTGTCGTCCGCCAAGAAATAATGTATCTCGAGCTGGTGGATTACTCCGGCTTCGGATTCGCGATCGTCCCAATACCCATGAAATCTGAAATGTCGTCAAGTAATGGAAGCAACATTAGATGGAAGCTTGAAAAACTCACAATAACATACGCATAGCATAATGGGCATCACACATTTTCATCCAGAAATAAAATTAATTATTCAATATTTCGAGGCCACATGAGCAAGTTTAGAATAGATAATATTTAACAAATATGGTACAATTAATTGGTTGTTTAAATCATACCAACAAATACATATATGGTATTTAAACCAGAACTCGTCTAATATAAAAGTGGAATGTGCAAGTTGATAATCCTGACAGATATTTATGTTAGGTATACACTTCGGCAAACAAGTTGTATGCCGAATAGTATAAATATCCAGAATTATTACTCATGTGCAATAAATTACAGAGATATAATACCAACTACACAAATGCTGTATCTCATGTAATGGTTACTGAATTAGACAAACAAATTTGACTGATGAAATGACAATTGCCATCCCCTAATCGGGAACTATATTGCAAGGTAAACTTCTGAATTACTTAGCTGAAATTAGCTGAATTAGCTTTGATACTTTGTCACTTTCAATACTGTGACAAAATACTAATGTATTCAACTACTTCTGAGGCTGACTGTACCTAATCTTGTGACACCATTAATTTAACGCACAAAAAGTTATGTTGGTAATGAGGAGAATTTAAAGTAAGTAGGTTAATCAATTATCCTTTACCTTAGCACTTGTCTATCAAAATCCAGAAATTGACGAAATGGCCTATGCTTCGGCGGCTTAGATTTATCCACTGATCTCTAAAAATTAATTCAACAAATCAATAAGTACAACAGTTTAATATTAGTTAAATAACATAGCTCAAAATTATTAATTAATTTCACCACTGAATACTTATAATCATTACTTTTAATTTTGAAATATTGTCAAACATGTTTATGACTGAGAAATGTAGATGTTATGGACCAAGTGATAAATTGGGCACTATGCATAATGACCGGGCATTATGAATAATGCCCAATATGAGCGGGCAATGTGAT
>BHDV01011844.1:49479-67017 GCA_005406045.1 Adoxophyes honmai
CCCAGCTACGCCACTGCGGTTTCGTTAATTTTTCCTTTTTCTTTCAGATGAAGTGAAACGAATATGCGAGGTGCAGATGAAGGGTATCTTCTTTTACCCAATATAGAGAAGCAAATATAAAAAGGTGAATGTACGAAATACATTTTGTTTAAGTACATAGTTATCTTGAACGTCTGTAGGTGTTATAGCCAAGAAAATAAATTATTTTACTGAAATACTTAATTTTTATTATGTAACTAACCATACTGTAACTTTAAACCAGATACATCCATAATTAACTACCCTATAAAATGAAACACAAGCATTGAGATTGAATAAAACGTCTTTATTATATAAATACAATTAAACTCTGTTACAACCTAAATTAATCTAACAGCAACAGTAATCAAATGCTAGCTAGTCCTGTGATATTTTGTTATCATTTTTCAAGAATATTTTTTTATACAGCTTGATAACAAGTTCCCTATTTTCATAAGCCCAGGCAAGCAGAACCAGCGCAAAACACACTGCACCAATGGCAATGTGTAACATAACTGAAACTTGTAACAACTTATTCTCAGAAACTTTGCAGACACAACCTGCTATGAACAATACCAACAGGAAGACTTTACCAACATTCAATCCGTCTAACGGCTTAAAGCCAGTATCTTTGTATTTTTCTTTGATAAAATGTATACTATGCATGATTCTAGCAAACATATTTATGCAATTGGATATGATAAAACCTACAGGTCCAAACGTATATGTCAAAACATAGGATATAACCAAAAAACTTATTGAAAAGAATACCATTAAGTAGTTGTAACTGTTAAGTTGAGCACTCGTCATTGTAGCAAAAGTATAGCATTCTGTGACGCCGTTGATGGCCAGCAGGACAATTGCCAAGCAGTGGCTGCGCAGGAGCTGCACTGGGAGCCCGCTGGCCACAAAGGACTCTCCCCCGTACATCCACAGCAGTGTGTATGCATAGCTCTGGCCAAACACCAACACCACCAGCCCAATAGAGCTGACAGTTTTACACACTTGTGACAGAACAGAAGATGACTCTCTGATTTTATACTGGTCTTGTTTGTGGAGAGGCAATTCTCTGCTCACCATTTGTGTGAAATAAAAGTAACTACTATCTTCAATAGGTCGAAAAATAAACCTCGCTGCCAGACTACCCAAATTATTGACAACATCATAAGTTGCTTGCTCAGAGAAACTCATGACAGGACTTACAGACATTACATACTTCTCGCCCTCAGTCAACAGTTGTTTAACAACACCCTGCTTTGCAAAGCTCACAGTTAAAGAACTCAATTTCTTGTTAAATGTTGAATTTACTGACCCTAACCATTTTGGTAGAAAATCTGTTAATGATGTAAATTGAAAGTCATCCATGTTCTCATAAAATTTTTGCAAAATACTTTCTGGTACCAATGTATTCTTGAGTGCCCCTTTGGCAAATAATGGTTTATTTTTGATATACCAGTAAAAGAATACATAATAGAAAACACCAACAGCCAGAATGCTGCAAACTTGTGCTAGTGAAAATGCAACTAAAGCCAAGGACCTGTCATAAATTATTACAGAGAGAAATATTACAGTTCTTACAAATATGTGTATTGTGTCAAGGGCTACTTTTAACTTAACAAAACAAAACAATTGTGCAAGTAATGCCATGTTGGCCGAGCACAGCTCTATGACACAGGACAAGGCTACACTCCAACAGCCAAAGGCATACTGAAAAGCATATTCTGGGTTTCCTAAGGGCAGTAAATTCAGCCAAATATAAACGAAGAATAAAGATAGTATACAACTTAGAGGCACTGATAACCATATTTGGTTAATAATTTGGTGCCAGCTAAACTCATCTTTTTGACCAAGACAGGCTCGGTTGAATGGCTCCCTGCTGAGGAACAGTATTGTGCTCTCCAGCAGCAGCAGCCGAACATTCATGATCCCCAGAACCTCATGCCCCACATTCCTGATTACCCACGCATTGATAATGAATGTTACACATCGGAATATTATTTGGAATATTATGTTAAAGGAAGCATTCTCAAGACTACTCATAAGTAAATTTCGTCCCATGATGATCAGAAAACTGGTAGAGTTCAAACAATGACAGAATTCGATTCACTAGCAGGTGACAAAATATTCCTTTTCACTACATATATCTTCTTGTTAGACAGGCAGATAAGGAACCAGTGGTCTTCATATGTAATAGATATTTTCTTAAATTGTTCGGTAGGTGAAAATGCTACTGGATCCACTCTGTGAAAAGATAAAGATTGATTCATCATTATATACGTAACACTTATACACTTAGATTAGGACAAGATTTCCTTTGTTTAACGTAACATTCATAAAATTAGAATTCATATGAATTAAGCCCAATTTACTCACTTGTTTGACAAACTGATAAGGTCCGTTACTATCGTGGCAACACGTTCATCGTTTTCTAGCTCTCCACCAGACTCGAGGACGGCTCCGTCCTCTGTAAGCACCAGGTAACCGATTTGGTCTGGAACTTTGTCCATTATAGCTGCAACATTACACAAATTACTTATTCAAATTCACATGCTGCGAAAAAAAACGTAATAGAATCAAATTACTAGGCTGTCTTTTACCACAATCCACTTAGACAACAAAAATTCTTATTTTTACAAAAGCACTAAGTACATCCACGAATGGACGGATATCGGCCATCGGGTCGGGTACATTCATTGGACAAAATTGACAGACATGACATTGACACAACACTGTCAATTGGAATACTCGAGCTACTTTTTTAACCGCTTCTCGAAGTTGGTCTTATAGAGGCAGTTTTCAGTCTAAAAAAAAACCATGTTTGACACTAGCCTCGTACGAATGACGTTATTCGCTTTCGATTCAGTACGTCTACGTGATAGTTACGCAGAATTCTGAGAGAAATTTTCTGCTTTATACAACAGTATTGTGTTATTATTTGTTTATTTAGGTTTATGAAAACACAGAAGAATTGAACAAACAGGTAAGTTTTAGTGGATTCTACATGATATTTCATATTTTCGAGTGTCAACATATTTGATCTAAATATGAGGATAAATGTACTTGATTACTATTCATCGTAAGTAAAACCTTCGGGCGCGACACATACCTTGTAATCACGAACTGTGTACAACGTGTAAAGTATTTATTCCATAAATCTGATTATGTGCGACCTTCAGATGAACATGGTGCCTTAACATCTCGTGTTATTAAAACCCATACCAAAACCTAATTGTATCCACTTCTTTTCCTTCGTATATTTTTCGTACATTATAAATATCATCTGAGTCAACATTTCAATATTTTGTAGAATAATGAATATCATAATTTAAAAGTTTTTTAAAACCACATATGTATATTGAGTCGGTTATTTTTTTTATTGTCCTCATTATTCTTCTGTGCTGTTGCATGTTTAATATCTCTTAAAACATAAGACAGTAGATAAAGAGTTAGTAATTAGCTCACCAAGACAAAAAAAAATGAAATGTAAGTTTAGCTTGGTAGGTACAAACATCCATCCATCCATCAAACAGCATTACCATTGCTAAATTTCTTTGAACAGTGTAATTAAATCTAAAATAATATTTGCTTTTTTTAGATTTGAATTTAAGCAAACACTCATTTGTGCAATAAACAGAACAATTTAACACAACTTATAAGGAATAAAATTGGTGTGTTGGCATAAAGTTTTAAACTTTGACCTAAAATTCACTTTCATTTTTCTGCTTTCTAAGACACATACCTATGGGAAAAGGTCATGTTGGTACTTTAGTGTTGCCCTATTACCAATTACTTTATGGTTTATATACAATAAAGAGATATTTATATATTTAGAGAGATTGTTTATATATTTAGTTATTAATTAGTTATTTTTCCATTAATTATACATTAATTTTTGTTTTTGTGTAATGTTATAAAGAGATATCCTTACATACATTATGTTTTTTATTGTAAGTTTGTGTTTATTTTATATTGCAGATAGCCAAGATGCTCAGATTTCGCCCCAAGCTGGGGAGCGAGCGCAACAGTGAATGGCGCTGTTGCTTCTGCCTCCATGTCCGTACTGGAACCATCCTCCTAGGAACATGGCACTTGGTAATTTATAAAATACTAGCTACCCGCCCTGGCTTCGCACGGGTGTAATGCTAATACTAAAATACTACGAATTTTTACACCCTTGGTTACATTATTGACGATTACCAAGGATCTCAATTTTTTTTCAAAATGAAACAGCCTATGTCAATTGAGAAGAATGTAGCATTCTAATAATGAATTTTTTTTTAATCGGCCCAGTTATTTTTGAGCCTATTACCTTTAACATATTGTTATTTTAATAACTACTATATTTTTTTCTTCTTAGCACACTGACCACTGTAAAGGGCTACTTGTATTTTTTAGATGCTGCATCTGATAGCGCTAGGGTTTCTGGCGGCGGTGGTGCGCGACCCGCGGCTGCTGGATGAGCTGGAGCGAGATGCCAACCCCGGGCCCGACTACAGCGAGCGCGGCGCCGCGATGCCAACGCCGCTCTCCAAAATCGAGCCGCCGCCTAGCTCCTACCCGCAGCATGCTGGCCAGCCAAGGGACCACACGCTTATTTACCGTAAGTATTTTCATTCAAAACTAACTTTACACTTCCTAGGATCTAATTTAATCTTTTAACCTGCTAAACAAGCAAAATCACATTGAAACGTTTTTTTTTTAGTGTGATGTGTGATGCAAATTATAAAAAGCAAAATATTCAGTCTTGTTTTGGCCACAAATTAAGTTTTGACTTAGTTTCGTTTTCGGTCTCAAACTGGCTGAAACTGAGTTCGAGAAGTTTCATGTTGCCTCTTGAGAACTGGTGACTGAACTAAATTGTCACTCATGGCAACTCCAAATATGCAATAGGTATATCAATGGTTTAGCTTACACACTAACAGCAGGTGGCTAACAGCCAGTTCCAATATTTCATAGTAATTTTCCCATACACAATGGCAAGACCGACATAGGGATGGTGATGTAGATGAATATGTAACATGTGTATTCTTATATTTGCATCATACACAACCACATGTATTATAGCATTGTTTATAAAGTATATACCTAGACAACTGCAGTGCTAGCTTTATTCAAACTGAATAAACATACATGTATGTGAGGCTTCAGTTTATGCATGCACCACCACCTTGCGCAGTTAATAACCATCTGTACCTACTAAGATTGTCTCTTCAATTGTAAGTTAAAATTGAGTTCTGTTTATTATTTGTACTGTTTTGATTGTCTAACCACAACTAGCTGACGTCACGTGTTAGTTTCTTCTTACAAATGACTCACTGGGGGAATACGAACAAGTCCCCTCGTTTCAATGCCGATTTTGCGAATGGTAAATTGTTCGTTCTCATGCTCTTCTGTAAAACAAACCATATTGCTTTATTAGTGCAACAATCGATCATTGTTTTATAAGCGGAATTAAGTGCGCGCTTGATAAGATAGGTATGGAACTTGTAAACAATGAGTATTTATTTACATAGCTATCTGCTGTTACTATATGAATACACAAAAAAAGTACCGAGGTACTTCTAGGCAGTTATGGAAATTTCCCAAGTCATTGCAGTTAAATATTGCATTCCGGATAATAAGCAATTCGAAAAATTCGGATTGTTACGATTTTTGATGTCTTTTATTAATTCGGAATTTTGCATAAAAATTTGAATTTTTCGAACTTCAATTGTTTGAATCAAAATACAGTTGATAAACTTGA
Source organism: Adoxophyes honmai (assembly GCA_005406045.1). Lineage (NCBI taxonomy): Eukaryota > Metazoa > Arthropoda > Insecta > Lepidoptera > Tortricidae > Adoxophyes > Adoxophyes honmai. The sequence goes on from BHDV01011844.1 coordinate 55,241, forward strand.
AATTTCACCGTAAATTTTCACCGAAACAGATAGGTCGACTGGGTTCAAAATACATAATGTAATTCCAATAAGTCTGTTAGTTAGATTATAGAAAGGGTATGGTGGTAGTTTTTGGTTTATCAAATAACTAAACATCGACAAAGTTATAGATCATCATCATCAAACTTCCGGAGTGGCTTATGACGTCACGCCTAGTTAAAAAATGTACCATGCCTATAGTGACGTCACGCGATACTTTTAAGCGCTGTATTATCATCAGTTTTTGTCTGTCAAAGGAAATAAAACAATATGTGTTTAATATTTTTTGGTAATCTATCTGACGGACTAAATCGTTTTTTTTTGTCGTCTAGCCCGCATTCACACTCTAGCTGCAAAATTATTACTTTTGGTTTGGTGTGTAGTATGTGGTAGTTATTTATTACCATGCCCGTCCCATACTATAAACCTAGATCGTGTAACGTAAATCTACAATAAAGTGCATGTATGTATGTGGTAATAGAAAGATTGCCCACTGCATTTTCTATATGTATGTATGTATGCTACAGTCGAATTCCTAAATTGGAAGTAAAACGTTTGAAGTATTCCATTTTTGCGAAGTTCCTATTGTATTATACCATTCTACTTTTTAATTAGAATTTCTGAAGATCAACTAATTGATCTCAATAAGTATATTTTAAGAGCTGATCCAAGCCTTCCTTTTCACTTTCCCTTATGTAAATTTCTGTATTAGACACGTTACTCCTTATACGCGCCGAAAACACATGTATGTTCGAACAATAAGAGCTATAACGTTCATCCATCATATTTAGTCTATATCAAGCTTGAACACATCTCGCAGAACAGTCTCGCTCGGTAGCATCCTCCGTCCGGTCCAATTGCTTCTGAACAAGCCCGCAATGACATTCAAATGAAGACATGTTAATGTGTTGTGTGCACTAGATGATGTGGATGTGGGTGCACTGGTTACAGTGTGCACCCTGGCCATCACGCTCATGCTGATCTACGGCGCGTCGCGCGGCAAGCCGGCGCATCTGCTGCCCTTCTTCTGCCTGCAGATATTCGACTTTGCAATCACTGTGTAAGTACCTGACTCTACGCAACTTAAAGTTAAAGCTTTTGTCACGCCCATCACTGAAAAACCCTGGCTGGCGTAGTAATTGTCTATCTCGAATTTCGGAGGATTTTGGTAAAGTAGGTAGGTTTGCGCTATTTTTTGTTTTTACGTTTTCCTATTATACATCACGCGGTGGTTTAAGATCGCTCGGCGAAACTAGAGAGGGCAATGCAGGGAGGTGAACAAGGTTCAAGGCAAGATCGCCTTCCACCCCCCTCGGATACCGAATAGAGAATAGACCTAAGAATTGATCTGCGCATACCCCTTCTACTTCTACCGAGCGATCTTAACTCACCGCGCGATCTATACGAGTAGGGTAGCTACATTTATGACTGTGTGAGTTACGAAAACATTTCAATGACTTCTACAAATAATTTGACTAAGTAATCCATTTTTGATATCGGCGCCGGCCTATCACAAATGTGCACTGTTCCAGCCTTGTGACGAGTAGGTAATAGCCATTTAATTACTCACTCTGACAAATGGAAGTGATCAGCGACGCTATTGTCATTGTTTATTAGTATTACCTATGACTAATATAGGGTGCAGAACTACCTAGTCCTAGCAAGTTGTCTTTCGAATAAAAGACGAGAACAAAGTCTTTAAGTACCAAGTACCTACTTAACATTTGTACCTATGTGGATATCACTAATAAAAAGAGAAATAGGAGGAAATAGTTTAGCTCTCTATGTTTTGGGCGACCGACTAGCAACCTGTCTCTATTAGGTATGTACTTCTTTCATCAATTTTCCGACCTAAAATCATGCTGAAAGTGCCTACGAAGCATGAAAACGGCATGGTTTTGACTAAGTGTCGTCTTGTGCGCCTTGCCTATCCGATTTAGGAATACAGTCATCGCGCCAAAACTGACCGCCTTCCTATAAAGTTGTGATTTCACTACTGTTCAGAGCGAGCAAACACGGACACTTGAGCAACTGAAAAAAAATGTCCGGGCCGAATCGTCGTACATTCGTTCAACAATCATTTTGCTCTAAACAAATGTTCGTTCAGAGCACTAAAGCTCAAAACGCACTGACAGCGGAAGCGTGGCCGAGTTAGCGTCACGGTATACGTTCGTTAATAAGAATATCAAACGAAATAAGCGTTTTGTTCACAACATCACACCACCGCACCGCTTCCATTGTCAGTGTGTTTGGAGCTTTGGTATTTCCTTACGACGATTCACACCGAACAAGTGTGTACGTTTGGAACCAAGTGAAAACCGCGCTTAAACCTAGTGCTAATGGTAAAGTTGTTGGGTTATGCAGGCTGACGGCGACCGGCTACCTGTACTACCTGCGCTCGATCCACCGGCTGGTGGCGGAGACGCGGCGCGTGCCGTGGCGCGACCAGCTGCTGCAGCTGCCGGCGCCCGCGCTCGCGCTCGTCGTGCTCTCGGCCTTCCTGCTGGCCGTGCTGCTCAAGGTACAGTGGCCACATGGCACAGCAGACGCGGCGCGTGCCGTGGCGCGACCAGCTGCTGCAGCTGCCGGCGCCCGCGCTCGCGCTCGTCGTGCTCTCGGCCTTCCTGCTGGCCGTGCTGCTCAAGGTACGCCGATAGGCAGAATACCAGAAATATAAGAAAAATAAGGCCGCGCCGACGATCACACAAATACCGGATGAAATCGAATGTATGACCAATTCAATAAATATCTTGTTACTTTAAGCCTCAGATAGAATATGAAATATCAAACGAAATCATTATTCATCTCGCCAGGCAAAATGGCGGGCGCCGGAGTTGCCGGTGTCGCGCGCAGCGTATTAGCCAATAGCTGTTAAAGATTTCCCCGCGCAATGGTGCTGCATTATGATTAGCCAAAAACGTATTGTAGAGATATCAAAAATGAATGCAAGAAACGTTTCAGCCAAACTGTTTTATGGGGTTTTGGAGTACCAGTGTATTAAAGGAAATCTCTTTCTAATGAAACAAGTTTAAAATTACTTCTGCTGTTTATGTTGGAACTTAGAATAATGATCCTCCTACCGCTACTTGGTAATAAAAACATCTTCCGGTGATATGTACAGCATATACCACAGTTCCGTTCCGCTGATAGTGTTCTTGATAGGGATTCCAGTAATTCAGTCATTAGTACGACTACTTTACCTTACTTAGGCATACATGATGTTTTCGCTCTGCAATTTAGGGTACAGAAATTCAAAACTTTATTCATGCTGAGCACAGAGCACATTTAGGTAGACGTAATTTTTCGAGTCAACTGGTGCTTCATTGCCAAGAAGAGCAAGAAAATTGGCAGAAAGTCATTAACGACTTTACGATGATGCCTAACGATGTTACCACAGTGAAGTGAATCATAAAATGACGCATGGCGTCCACATTATTTCGTCATATTATAGCAATTATTACTTTTATTTTGAACTTTGTATTGTTTTCTTATTGACCTCGTTAACTATAAAGTGAAATTCTAATTAGTCAGTTAGTTTAGATTATGGAAAAATAGCACACATGTTTTTTTTCTTTTATCAAATAACTAAACATCAACAAAGTTGTAGATCATCAAACTTCCGGAGTGGGGGCTTGTGACGTCACGGCTAGTTAAAAAATGTACCCAGGCGTGTCGTCATGCGAAACTTTTAGGCGCTGTATTATCCTCATTTTTCGTCAAATAAAAGAAAGAATATTTGTACAGTATTTTTTGGTAAATCTATCTGACGGACTGAATAGTATTTTTATGCCAAGTTAATAATATTTTTGTTTTTACGTTTTGTATACATAAATTTATGTGTCTAGAACCATACTCTCGCAATCTGTAGTAGTATAATTGACTGTAAAGTATGTAGTGTATGCCTAAGGGTTAATCAAGACCTGTGCACATGGTTGCGGACTACAGTGTACATTCCCGTCCCCAGGGCTACTGCATCAGCATGGTGTGGCGCTGCTACAAGTACCTGACGATGCGCGCTCACGCGCTCCAGAGCCTGACTCCGTTCGTGATCTCCAGCGAAGGCCTCGCCGCGCCGCCTTACACCGCGCCCGTGCCGGCGCCCGACTACTCCTCGCTGTTGCCAGACTACGACGAGGCCGTCAAGCAGACCCCGCCGCCCTCCTACCGCGCGGCCACGCTCATGGTCAACGCTGATCCTGCCATCACTACGGTAACTTACATACATAGTCTCGCGTGTTTCCCACATTAGTAAAGGCTGGTTGAGGAGCACAGCGAAATTCGAGCGTTGACCCGCTGCTATCTGTCGCACGCGTGCAGTAATATTGCCCTCACGCTCGCACTCGCGCTGGCGCCCGACTACTCGCTATTGCCAGACTACGATGAGGCCGTCAAGCAGACCCCGCCGCCCTCCTACCGCGCGGCCACGCTTATGGTCAACGCTGATCCTGCCATCACCACGGTAACTTACATAAATACTAATTCGCCTCTTTCCCGCACGGGTAAAGGCCGGGCGCGGAGCACAGAGAAATTCGAGCGTTAACCCGCTGCTATATGACTGTCGCACGCGTGCAGTAATGTTGCCCTCACGCTCGCACTCCCGCGCTGGCGCCCGACTACTCGCTATTGCCAGACTACGACGAAGCCGTCAAACAGACCCCGCCGCCTTTATGCCGAGCGGCCACGCTCATGGTCAACGCTGATCCTGCCATCACCACGGTAACTTACATACCGCCTCGCCTCTTCCTCACAGGATTAAAGGCTGGTTGCGGAGCACAGTTAAATTCGAGCGTTGACCCGCTGCTATCTCTCTGTCGCACGCGAGCAGTAATATTGCCCTCACGCTCGCACTCCCGCGCTGGCGCCCGATTACTCGCTGTTGCCAGACTACGACGAAGCCGTCATATAGACCCCGCCGTCTTTATGCCGAGCGGCCACGCTCATGGTCAACGCTGATCCTGCCATCACCACGGTAACTTACGTAAATACTAATTCGCCTCTTTCCCGCACGGGTAAAGGCCGGGCGCGGAGCATAGCGAAATTCAAGCGTTGACCCGCTGCTATGTCGAACCATATTTTACCTACTGAAATGTTTTGCTCGAGCTGTAGTTTTGAACTAGCGAGGGTCAAAACTCGAGATGACTCAACTTCACCTCAGTAGATATTCAAAAATATTTTTTTACTTTGTGTGTCAAACGAGATTTATTACCCGATTTGCCTTGCGTTAGAGCTGCACAGAAAATGTATCCGCAAGTAATCACACATTACATAGCAAAAGGGTTACATTTTCTCCGCAGCTGCCTATACAAGTCATATAAAAAAATTGTGGCAGTCAAACAGCGCAGTAAACGATTTATCGATCTATTATTTGAATTGAGACTTATTATAATTGAGATTATTATTGGAATATACTGACGATTTTTTCCGACGTCCATTTGCCATTACGGTCCCCGGCATCTAACTTGGCAAGGCATTAAGTAGTGATCATAAGTTCCCGCATCACTTCACCGCGGAGAAAGCAATACGCACAGTACCCCCATTACTTAAAAGCTTGCCTGTATCTAAGCAAATAGGCTTCCAAGTGCTTTGGAAAGACCATCATTGCCAAGAAGAATGCGCCGCAAGAAACTTGGCAGAAAGTCATTTTTTCATAAGGTTTTTGTTTTGTTAAATGCGGGGGCTATGTAAATCTAAGAACTTGTCGTAAATGTGTGGTTTGGTTGCAGCCGGAGAGTCCCCCGGGCGAGGCGGCGCCGGCGCCGGCCGACACCGTGGTCATGCTGACGCAGCACGGCTCGCAGGCGCGCGTCTGAATCTCACCATCGCCACGCCAAATTTAATACATCGCATCTACGATAGCTTACACCACTACTGCTTTGATTGACGAACATCGCGAAACCGAAGTAACGGAATTACATTGCCGGCCTGCCAAAAAGAAATCCAGTTAGTGTGCAATCAAGTTTCTTGAAGTTATTGCTATGTACAGTCTCCTTTGAATCTTGCAGGGCAAAATGTGATTGTCACACTTCTCGTTCATGCTACCAAAAACTTACTAAGAAAGCAATAACAATATCAGGTTTCAGCACTAATAAATCTTAAGCATTCTAGTGTGTATAAAAGCTCTAACACGCTGTCGGAGGGTTGTATGTGATGTGCGGTGGATTTAGTTTACCTGGCTAGCTCTTGGGTAGACGAAGATGGATTCAAATTCAACTTATTGTTATCTATCACGACTGCAGTGAGAGCTGTTCAATAATTATCTTTTCTGGAATACTTGGTTATTCGAGCGACTTTTTTTAGAACTGCGTTTGACCACTATAAGTTGTTCGTCTGACGTGTCCCATGTCTGCCTCAAAAGTTGGCTCAGATAACTTTATATATTATATATAATTGGAAATATTTGACTTCTTGGCCATATGTAACATGTGACAAACATTCGTTTTATCTAACTTATTTATCTAATTCATTAATATTTTTTGTTTGAGATCAAAATTTCTTTTTCGACTCTTCAAATCGAATTTTCTGATGAGAAACAATATTTCTGCACCGCTGGCAAGCGGAACGTCGACACTAATTATCAAAACTATTGTAGCCCCGGCCGCTTGCCAGATGTCTATACTGCGGGGTGTAGTGTATCGTGCTAGTTGCTATTTATATTCCACGGTAGTGACATTCATAGAAGTATTCCCGTACATCCCATTTTCTCTATAAATGAATTAACACATTCACGACCAAGCCTAAAATCAAAACATCTGCGCGGAACCGAGTAGTCTTTTGCTAGTACAAAATGAACCCGGCTACCGGGTTCTCGGTATCTCGCGAATGTTTTGAAGAAGGTCCTTGGTTCTGAATGTGTTAAGCCTCGTATTTCATCCAAAATAAAATTAACTTGTTTGGCATTTCCAGACACCTTATATTGCGGAATAGTGCCATGATGTTGTGTTTGAAAAATTTATTTTTATATGTAAAATCATTTAGATTTATATTCCCTTCTCTAACTAATCTAAATCTCTAAGTATAAGACAAGTATGAATAAATTAGTTGGCCTCAGAGTTGGCAACATTGAGTACAGGTATGGCTCAAAGACTGCTTCTACATCATCTTTCAGTAACTCGCTCTAAAAATGCATTTTGATCAATACATTCCTTGAAGTATCTTCTAAACTTGAAAGCATTCTTAAAGCACCATTTCATAATAAAAAGCATGGCAAGTAGATTTCTACCTAACGTCTGGCGTAACACCGTCCATCCTGTTTCGCCCGGCGCCGCCGTGGGCTGGGCGCCGCTCCAACTAATCAAATAATTGTATAGAGTAGGGGTGCGCAATGTCTGTGTCGATGTTCCTAAGTAGGTCCATAGACGCTAAGTAGAATTCGTTTAGATGTCGTATAAATTAGATATAACTTATCTTTACTCAACTTTTTTACCAGGTCCCAGTGCTGTTGTGCCTTATGTCGTCTTTACATTTACTTGTGAACGCCCTTCATTATGTTTCGTACTTGTAACGGTAACCATTCGCGCTGTAATCATCATAAGGAGCAGATACTGGGTCGCTTGGGGTCGCTTTGAATCACTGGTTTGCTCGAATTACGTAGGCTACCTGCGGTAAGTAAGATTTCGTAAGTAGTTTCGCAAAGGCCTAAAGTGTACAAAAAAACGAAATGTTATATCCTAATCTTTACTCTATGTACCTATGTACTTATGTTATTTTCATAGAACTAACAACTATGGTGGTATTCATATTTCATGATAATTTAATTTCTCGTAAAGTATTTCAGAACTATTGTTTGATATGTTTTCGGTAGTCATTGAATTAGTTTGTTCTGAAACGGGGCACTTGCCTCGTAATATAATTTAGTTTGTAATAATAATAAATTGTATAGGTATAATTGTATAGGTCTAGTTATTTATCTTAAAAAAGCAATGTGGAAAGTCACTACCTCTGATAAATTGGTGTGCGTCAATTATTCACTGTATGTAAAATATATAAGTCTTAAATAAATCACACAAAAAATATGTAAGATTGTTTTATTTACTCTAATCTAGCTAAGAATGTGTCTATGTTAATGTATAGTATATCCTGTTCGTGACGACTTCTACTAAATGCACGTACCTGATTAGGTCACTTATTTTACGTTCAACTGAATTTACAACTCATTTTGCGTTGTCATGTGGCATCGACTGCATTTTTGTATGAAACCATATTAGCTTCTCGTAACTACATGCATACTTATCATTTACGGTGAGCGCCAAATGAGCGTAATTTTGTGAGTCGTGAGCAGCAGAACTTCGGCCGCAAAAATTCTGCTGCATTCAGTTTCATACAAAAATGCACTCGATGCCACATGACAACGTAAAATGAGTTGTAAATTCAGTTGAACGTAAAATAAGTGACCGAAAACACGCGACTCACAACTTACAAAATCACGCTCGATTGGCTTCACCCCTATCTAGCTGCACGGTCTAGTTCGGGTGAATTCAACACCTGGTAAGTAAACAATTTGCGGCATCCGCGTAGTACTTCAGGTGTAGACAGTAACCTTTACGCAGCAAACTTATCATTGAAAGGTCAAGATAATGAACATTTACAAACATTCGTCGCACATGCGCGGCGCGGCGGCGTGCAGCGGCCGGCGGTGCAGTCGGCGCCGCGGCTCGGGGCGCGACGCTGCGCTCTGTTTATATCGACTCGCCGCCCTCGCGCACGCGCGGAGCTAACCCAAAAACGTCGAAAGTGAAAATTGCATATGATGATAGTGTGTGGTGGTTCGTGGGACTAGCCGGCGTCGCTAGTCCGCCGCAGCATGGCCGCGCGCTGGCCCGCTCGCCCCGGCACCGCGGCAGCCGAGCGGCCGGCGCGCTCGTGACGCCCCGGCCGGCGCCATGGCGTCCACCATGCAGCTGGAGTTCACGCAGGCGATGACGGACTTCAAGACGATGTTCCCGGACATGGACGATGATGTGATCGAGGCGGTGCTGCGCGCCAACCAGGGCGCGGTCGACGCCACCATCGACCAGCTGCTGGCCATGAGCACCGACAACCAGAACGAGCGGCTGCGGCTGGAGATGGAGCGCGTGGAGGCCGGCGCACCGCGCCGCCTCCGCGTCGCCTCCGATGCCGCCGCGCTCGTGTAAGTTAACCTACGTCGCCCGGATTATTCGACACTTATGTCATTAAGTCATTATTGTTACTTCCTATTCGCGATTCTGAACTATATTCTCCGCAGCTGTCTTTAAAGATTGTGCAGAATCGCAAATAGGAGGAAACTATAATGGCTTAAGTGTCGAATAATCCAGAGCAACCACGCTCTGGAACTGCTTGGACCGTCGTGTCTATTATAAACAGTTTCGTAGAACTAAAAGCGCATGTTTGTGTAAAAGCATAATAAATACGATGCAGAAATGGTACCCCACGCATAGGTAGGTAAACATTGTAATATAATGACAGAAAACAATGTGCATAAGTTGGTAGCTAGGATTTGATCTAGTCCCGTTTTAAATAATGTGGCCGCAATATGCTAAATATCCATATAGTTGAATCAACCCTGAGTAAATTAGTAGATACTCTTTTAGTTACCTAACATGCGAGTATACAGTAAGATGTAAGCGAATGCGGTAAAGTCAATCAGGTACCATCAACAAAATAAGCGCCTACTTGGTGATAATGATAAGTATTGTATTAAATTCGGAATATAATCTTTTATGCTAGGTGGGTAAGGTAAGAATGTAATAAAGTAGCTAAATACTCGCGATGTTCTATTGTAAAAAAATACAAAAGTGTATAGATATACATATGTATATGTCTGTTGGTGTTTATTAAATGACGTAGATTTAAAAATAAAAATAAAACTTCTGTCGGTCTCATTAATTAAGTTTTCCTTTTGACTTTCAAAAGTTGGCTGTATGAGATTCTTTAAGGGATAAGTCCGCCTTTGTACTTCAGCGTCTTGTTTGTATTTATTTTGCAATAGGAAGGTACGTGTTTCTTGTACAATAAAATGTTTACCTGCCTACTTAATGAAATGTTATTAAATAGGTAGAAAGAAGGAAAGACATTCTTTAACACATAATTTGGCACTGATAAAACATTAAACATTGTTGTTGAATATAATCTTAAAATTAGAACAAATAATAAGTTAAGTATTCGTGCAATAATATAGTTCAATTCTGTGCTAAATACGGCCAATAGGGCTGGCTGCACGCAGCATGAAAGCATGATATTGCGGCAAGGCGGAACGCTGAATTTCAGTGCGACATTTTAAAATTGGTACCTACCCAATCATAATATAAATTGCTACATATTCAATGCTAATAAGAGGACGGTAAGAAATATCCCTCGAAAGTCGTCTCGGGTTGCAAAATAAAACAATAGATACCTACGCAGACACGGTAGGTCCTGAAATAATTAGACTCTACATTCCTTTGTCGGCTAGCAACAACGACTTCCTAAACAAAACAAAGAGCAAAGCACGCGGATAGTTGGCAAGCCAGACTAAGATAGACTGGCGCTGACTCAGACGCAGGCATGATGGAGTATCCACCCACTGGAGATTGTTTAGCTCTAGACTTGCAATCAAACAATCGAATCCTGAATTACGTTCCTTTACAACGGCGGCCTGAGTCAGACTGCTTGATACCGCTCTTGCTTAACCATAATGCAATTTGTGTTTATTTTTATTACTGAGTTACGATTTTATAATTGTCATATTAGTTGCTTGCCATCCCTACAATTATAATAAACGTGCGTTTATTAGAGAAGGCACTTAGTGATAATGACTTTGACCCTTTTTCTAGTCGGGTTAAGCCTTCGGCTCTAAATAAGCCTTGGCAGCACTCGGAAAATTATATAAGCGACTAAAATTAATTACGTTCCTCCCTACCTTGCTGTGGCGCTAATGAAGATACATACAGTCCATTGAGGATAGAACCTATAGAGTACTAATGTCATTTTGGTTGTTCGGAAATTATTCCGCAAAACAATTGAAGTGATCGCTGTGCTCTTATTGGCCGGTCCAAGATCGCGCGTAACGCTAGTGCCTTTTTCTCTACGGTTATTGGCTCTGTACAGTTTCTGTGACAGTGACGGTGACGTAACATACTAAGTTGAAATCGTTTATTTGCGGACCGGGGTTGCGAACATTGTTTCTCTATAGGTTCTATCCTCTATGATACAGTCGAACCAATTAATTTCAGACCCACCATAGAACGTTGTCACAATAAAATTGATAGCGATTTCTTTTGTCTTGCAATGCAGTGTCACGATGACATTTGCTGTAGGCTGCTAGACCTAAATAAGTTCCACGGTCCACTATAGTCCCACTGATCCATCATGACTCAATCGGTTCGATGTTACTTGCAGATTTACCCATGGTATAAACCAATTACTTTTCATCGCGATGAAAATCATTTTTACAAAAAACTGTATCGAAATCTGTGAATCGTTTTCGCATGCAGATAGTTAAACAACGAGGGAAATTTATAATACTCCTCTTATTTTGTCGGGCACTGGATTTTTGAAGTCATGTGCTCTGCCTACCCCTCCTGGGAATACAGGCGTGAGAATGTGTATGTATGTATGTATTTTGTCGGGAGCTAAGAATATTAAAAGCATTAATTTAAAAAGTGTGATAATAGTCACTCACAGGCCCCTCTTCTCCACTGGGCACTATGGGCAAGTGATCGGGGCCCCCTAGTTCCTGCCAGATTACCAAATGATAACCATAGGGGCAGTGGCGTAGCTAGGTAACCAAGGGCCCTGGGGCA
>BHDV01011844.1:76563-92262 GCA_005406045.1 Adoxophyes honmai
CAATGTGATTATTTGAACAATTATTATCACATTGCCCGCTCATATTGGGCATTATTCATAATGCCCGGGCATTATGCATAGTGCTCAATTTATCACTTGGTCCATAACAGATATACTACATTAACAACTCGAGGGATACCCTAATCACTATTGCTAAGCAAATAATATTAAATATACCTACCAAAAGAAATCTAGCGTTACGGAACGCTGACTCCGGTTCATGGAATATGTAGCTTTACGTAAGAATACCAAGCTTAAACTTTGTTCATTCCCATGGGAGGTCCCACAGTTTCACAGAGTTACGACACGATACTTGAATGGGGAAGACATTTCAATTAACGGTCGTAACAAAGGTAATGAGACAGCCCTATGTTTTAACATTTCACGACGCTGCTCTCATACTTGTAGAGTGCGATCGGATTTATACAAGCATGCTTTGTACAAAAACAAATGAATGAGAAATCGTTTCATTTCGTTTACAACAATGTAAGAACTAAGTGCGATAAGAATGTTGAGCCTCTTTGTTGTCTCGAAGTATCTCTTTATAATCTGTGAATAGCTTAACGCTGTTACAAGGATTTATTTCCTTGACAGCAAGACAACGATGGAGCATTTACTACCCTCGCCAAGTCGGTGCTTTATGGGGCTGCGCGAAGAACAACAGCGCCCAACACCAAATGGAGCGATCCGTCTCACTGCGACTATTTAATCACGTCGTTTAGAACGTAGCCCGCTTTGGACTTTTACTTAAGTACAATACGTTAAGTAAATTCGCTATATGCAAAAGTTAAAAGTATGAGATTAGAGAGATTCGAGTAAATAGGTCTCCCAATTTAGGTATACCCATTTTGTCTGAAATTGTAGAGACCGATAGATGTGGTAATCACAACACATCCTTCGTTTCTGTAACCTTATCAGTAAGTAGGTATGCTTTATGCATTATATTTTACCCATGGGTATTCTTTTAATACTTAACTCCAAATATAAATGTAGATTCTGATATTATGTACTTATAATAAAATAGTTTTTAGTAAGCATCTTACAAAATTATTTTGTCAAATACACTCGCAAACAGAGCAAAATCTCGCAATTTCATACCAATCCACTTAAACTGTTTGTTATATGTATTGTCATTATCAGACATAAAACTTTTACTGATATCGTTCTAGACTGTTAGCATGGAGAAATTTTCAAATAGTCCTCTATATGGTCGCGCCACGATAAAAATGAATATCTAATGAGTTTCTGTTTATCATTAACATACGTTCTTTCCAATGGATACAATTAGCAAACAAATTCATTCGGTGCCCGATATTGGATCTTACAGTTGAGAAAATAAGGTGTTGGGTTTTCGTTAGTTATTTATTGTACATGTTGGTAGTGAAGGTTGCATTGATATGAGTGGGGGTGGGTACTTCCTTTGCAGTCAAACATTTGCATGCAATGCGGCACGAGATATGTGATCAGATCACGTATCCGTTGCATATGAGTAGCTGGAATGGGACCGTATCAGTTCAAAAGGGATCCAGCCAGAAAACGATACAAGTTAACAATGAAACACATTGGTACTTTGAACTAAATTGAAAAACCAAAAACTGGTAACTACTAACGGTAGGCGCCTGTCGAGTCATTAATTAGGTAAGCAAGTATACTTTGGTACTTTAAGACAATCGATTAAGTACTGCGCTGTTCCAAAACCCGTTTCCCTAGATTTGATTCATTAAGATTTGATTTGATAAATTTGATTCCTAAGAAGCAAAACTTATAACTAACTTCGTGTTGTATGATTAACTAACAAAAGTATTTACAAGATTTCGATTTTATGTTCAGTTTTTCGACTGCTGATTGATGAGTGGATTAGTTTGATTTATTGGATACCTGTACAACGGACTATACATAATAGAACAGATACCGTGGTTGGCTTTCATCATTCATAACAGCTTAGAAGAGAGTGATCCTATAAAAGAGCAATTAACTATTTATTTATGCAATTAATTAGAACTCATCACATAATAAAGATTTAAATATCATACATATGTATATCAAATGATACAGGCTTATATCGTTTACAATACTTAGCAAGGATATTTGAAATACGAAGAGATTAGTTAAACATTTGATGGAAAATAGAGTGTATCCGAAATCAATCTAGGCAGTTTCACCGAATAATGAATACTTACATATAAATGTATATTAAGTCAGAAATTTTAATTTACTTATCAGTTTTAAATCCTTTCTCTCAAAAAGCTTAAAGAAATCTATGTAGATGGATTAGATAACGGTCAGTCGCCAGTCGCCATTATTTTACATTGTTGCTGGTTTACAGCGATACGGCTCCAAGGACCAATTTTAAACAGGATTTATGTGCCTATATTCCTACCTCGTCTACCTTTATGTAACTAGGCGACTTGTAGTAAAATTGTGAACAGGAATGTGAAGAATTCCTTAAGCGGTTAGATTAACTTAATATCTACCACAATAACGGTGGGTTAAATGGCTAAAACATCTTTAACTTATTTTTTTACCGAAATGCACAATTTGCTCTGCTTTGTAAGCTCAACTGTTATATCAATTAAGGTACTGTTAAGAAAGTATCTCATTGTTGCAATGGTTTTTTTTCAAAAAGATACTAGTAACTGTAGTAAGTACTTATTACATTATCTTTGATGAAGTAAACAAAAACTATTAGGTACAAGTGTCACTTTGTCTATCTAAGTATTTTTAGATAACTGCTACAACTTTTGGCGAGTCCAGGCGACTTAGAGCTTAAAAATGCTGGTATATTGAACATCAGTAATGTCGCAATTCTGTGGCTTATCGGAGAAGCAATCGCGAAGGAGGAGTGTCCGCGCGGCTGCCAGTGTGGAGCGCGAGTATAATGTTGTACGCCGGCTATTATCTCCCGGGGTCACGTGGGAGGACCCGGCTTCGTCGCTGCGTCACATTGCGCTAGTTAAGTACCAGCCGATTGCACGCTCGTACCTATACTCTATTTTCTAATCTCAGATACTAAATTGACAAGTCCAAATGTCAAATTCACAAATAATGATACCACATTTTATTGTCTGGTGGCACTCTCTAAACTATCGACAGTACCTATTTGCATCGTAGTTAATGTGATTATCGTAGTCAGCGAAATTTCAACGTTTATTAGACTATAGATACTTTGTGGGACGAGTTATTTACCAAAATTTATACTAAATTTAATGTATCGTTAACTTTCAAAAGTGGAGGCACAGCACTATTTTTTAAATGCAAAAAACAGGCTACACCATGAGTAAATAAGTTGGTGATGATGATAATAATAAAATGAAGTTCATTTCAAAAAAGGTTTAACTGTCTTTAGAAACAAATTGCAAATGTTAGGTATAATCGAACGTAATGTTATCTAACAATACCCGTCTATCTCCATTATCCGCTTTAGACCCGTTGTTAAGGGACTCTCTCGATTGTGTCACTAGTGCAACTGCACGATTCAACTGAACTGTATAATGCAATGATAAGCACAAAGAAAGTACGAAATATCTTTCAGTTGATCTAAACAGCTAGCAGAGCATCAAAATCACGAAGGGGTATCCATAACAGTAAGTCAAAAAAATAAAATAATTGTACCTATTGAAATACTATAAGTAAATAGCGTATAGTAATTTTAACTCAACGGTTTTACAAATCAATACTCAATGACATGTCACCTATAAAAAGCAGCTATTACAAGGAATCATAATGTTTGTTAGCGCAGTATTATTCAAGCTTCGAAAAAATCAGTAAGTACGGACAGCTGCAGAGAAAAGTAACCCCCTAGTAATGAAACATTGTACGGGTGAGTGGTTACCTTTCTCTGCAGCTGACTGTACCTAATAAGAAGCTATTCTATTGTAGCCGGGTTTAATTTAAAATATTCTATCTCGGGAAAGTTCAAAGTTCCCGCAGGCGAAGAAAAGTTGAACAGGCAAGAGCTGAGCGAGGGTGTGCTGCGCCTCGCGGCCGGCAGCCGCGAGGGTGCGTCGCGGCGGCGGCGCGGGCGCAGCGCATAGCGCACGTGCGCGTCACACATCGCGGACGCCCACAAATTCGCTCAGTTGGTCCTCAGACTCTGCGCCACTCGCACGCATGGAACCCCGCAACTTTTCCCGCGCTCAGTGACTATGACCAAGCAAGCCGGTGATGCCCACAAATCGGGTCTAGCTGTGTTTCGTGTTTACCAAACTCTCACTCGTGTGCTGACGCTACCAACCTTACATTTACGTGAGTATGTTTTTTTTGTTTTTTAAGATTTTGATCATAGCTTGCGCATCGGGTCCTGCTCCGGGCTAAAATAAGTTAAACGATCGGCACCGAACCTGTTGTTCACCTTGGACGATGAACTTTTTTGCTGGGAGCATCATATAGCATACCTACCTACGTACCTACGTATTTTTATAGATAGGTGGAATTTATTAATTATACTTACATAAATATCTCGACTGTTGTCCCAAATGGGGTAGACAGAGTAGGTACATGAAACGTTACACAGTCAAAGTCACGTCACATATTTAGCAGTCACTTTTAGCATAACTTTAACAATAGATGACCGAGGGTTAGTAGTGCAATTAATTATACTAAGTATTTCAAATTGAAAATAAACTGGTTTTCCTTGCTCTAATAAAATTTTGGCGATAGTCATAAATTTGACGTCTGAAAAAAATTTCAATTTTGTAAAATCGCCGCCAATATTACAACGGCCAACAAGGTTTAAAAACGTGCCCGAGACAGAAACAATTCAATCACGAATCTTGTGAAAATGTAGAGCCCAGCTCTACTTACCGCATCTGATGAAATGAAACAACTATTTAGCGCGTATAATTATCTGAAGACGATTTAGCCATTAAGGCTCGCCCATTATGGATGCAATCGGCATCATCCCGGACCGGTAGCTATCCGCTGCGGGTGCGCAGTGGCTGAACAACTTTACTTTCATTTACATAATGCGCCCGTATTTTATAATAGTCGCTTAGTGTGCCTGCGAAAGGAAATATGTCGACTTGTATGTCAAATATATTATACAGAGTGGAATCAAAATGGTGATAGAAAAAAGTGTTTCATGCTCAGCTAATGCTGAACAATGGGATGCTCTAACAATTTTTTTTATTGGTCTTATTCAATTTGAGGAGTCCATACGTTTAAGTGATTTCGGTTCACCGTAGTAGTTAATCAGGCTTATTTAACAATTTGAACTAATACATCATGTTGTGCAGCATTAAATGAGTAAGAAACACTAATTTTATATCAGTATCAGCATTCTGATTTCACCTTGTATGTTTTAATTCGAAACTTTTGTTCACATTTCTATAAACATTATAACATATCAAACTGTGGCGCTACACAAACACTTGAAGAAACGGTTTACTCGTAAGAAATCGTGGAAAGAGAGCCGCTCAAAAGTGGTATAGTTAAATAATATTACTACAACAAGCTTTAATGTTTATTGCACATAAAACATACATAGTTATGTTTATGTTTATAGGTTTTATATCTGTTGAATTAACGTTTTCGTCTTTCTTTTCAATTAGTTTATCTTAACTAACTTTCGAATAATTGTTAGTTATTTATTTCCACTCCATCCATTTGTATTCGATTAAGTTTTTCTCAACTTCAGAATTCAGATATTGTACAAAATGACTAAGTTGCCATGTCAAACTGAAGACACTGAATACTTAGTAAACAGAACGAATGAACCACAGTCACCTATTTAGTTACCATGAAAGTCGCAATATATAAATATTGAGTTATCTACTCGTACTGCGATGTTACTCTGTAACGTAACTAACTGAACTCGTCGACGAACTCGACGTCGAGCTGTCTAATTTTTCATACAATATGACGGCTAATTTCGACACCTTGACGTCGAGCTCGTCGACTCGTTTAGTTTGTTACGTTAGAGAATAAGTAACACCAACGTAAGTAACATCGACCTACCTAAGCTGTCAGTTAAAAAAATATAAGACAAACATTGGTTTGTGTTGTACTTACCTATACATATTTGAACATGAACCTACGGTGAGACTCACTTAGACGGATAAACTGATAACTAATGTCTTAAAACTAATTTAGGTCGACATGTTTCCGACTAGTGCGTAGCCCTTCATCACGAAACCGAGGCGGATGCTGCCAAACATGCCCTGCACGCCTCCGCTCTGTACGCGGCCTGAAACACGTCGGGCGAAACTGACGTGACTCATCCGACTATTTCGCTATACACATTTGTATTGCATTATGTAAATTAGATTAATAGCTGAAGTAGGTATCATACGCAGCAGTAAAATTTAATAAATCTCTCCTAATGTCAAGTGTAAATGGGCGATTATTCGAGCGTTTCAACCGTCTGATTCATTTGGCTAGATTTCATAATTATGAATCTGCTGCAGATTATGATGTCGTTTTTGACTATTTGTTAAGAGTGCCTGTTCCTCTAATAGATGAATAAACGACGGTATCAGAATAATCTTCCATTTTTGCAGAAATGTGTCCAGATGAATGAGCCGGTGTAAACGCTCTTCTAATACTTAAATGCCCAAATACATACAAAATCGATCTCTCCAATGCAAATATCCCAAATAAATATCTAAGCACTAGCCGTTTCCCGCCACTCCGTCTGCATATAAAATGCTAACTTAAAATCCGTCGGAACTGTGTTTTTCCGGGGTAAAAAATTACATACACATACATACATACATACATGTTCTCACGCCTGCATTCCCAAGAGGGGTAGGCAGAGCACATGAATTCAAAAATCCAGTGCCACGTTTAGCGATTTCAGGGTAACCAGTTGGTTGAATATGATATTGCAGTGATAGGTTGCTAGCCCATCGCCCACAATACACTAACCCTTTCCCAGAGTCGACTCTTACGACACCCACGGGAAGAAAGGGGGAGGTGCTATTCTAACCCGGCACCACACGGGTAAAAATTAGCCTGCTTATATGTTAATCCGGGGTGTCAGCTTAGCGCATACCAAATTTTATCGAAATTGGACCAGCCGTTATCGCATGAAGAAGTAACTAACATACACACACAGCGACAAACTTTCGCTTTTACAATATTAGTGTGATTTATTGCTCTCCATCCGTTAAATCATTTAATTTTCTAACCACTAGAACAGTATCGGCTGAGATACAAATGGCGTCATATACCTATGCGGTTAAATCAATAGCAGGTAGGTAGCGTGCAGGTAACCTTACCCCCACTATTTAAAATCTTAAAAGCAGTCCCTAAAATTTAACTTTACAAGATGCGAAGCAATGCGGGAACTTAATCTCTTTCACAAAAATCTTGCCATATAGTTAACTTGCCAGGGACTTTAAATCGATTACTAATGTGAAAAAAATTGACAAGAGTTGCTTATTCCAAAACTAAATTAGACTCACATTTAGTGAAGTCGGCCTTTAATGTAAGATTTACTTATAACAATAAATCATCAATAAATCATGGTAGAGCTAAAATTTGCACCATACAGAAATGATAACTGTTTATAATAACATATAATTATGGTGCAGTGTGGTGTCGGGTTAAAAATATTGCCTGTCCATTTCTTCCGTCGATGTCGTAAGAGCAGTCGACTAAGTAAAACAGATTAGGGAATGCTTAGGCGACAGGCTAGCAACCTATCACTAATGAATTTCATCAAACATAAAAACCTAAAAGCATTCTAAAAGTAGCAACGAAACGTAGAAGTCATTTGTCTATTTATAGTTTCATGGGCTCTGCCTACTGTATTTGGGAGTTAATAACATCTACCTACATATCTACTACTACAACCCAAACAAATACGTTGTATAGATTCGTTTTCCTCGTGGTAGAGTGAGGCAAATGGGTAGTAAAATGCTTAAAGTAATAGGTACCTATTTAAAATAAATGGACGTAAATTCTATTTTAAAGGTGCTTTACTCCCAGGATAATATTGCAAAAGAAATGAGAAGGTACTACGCGGTGTTCCGTGAACACGCCGCGATAAATCAAAATGTTTACGACGGGCTTAGCCTTTACATTACTCGTGGAACTGACGCCGACTAACTCACTATTGTGACCTACACAGGAAAAACTAGACGCTAATAGGTAACTATCACTGTTAATCTATTTTTATAATGATACGTCATGACATTTCATTCCTTTTCAGATATTGCAGCTTATTCGTAATTAAGTAGTGAAATACATGAAAAAATACAATATAGAAACTTATAGTAAAGCATTGCGTATAGAGATAGGACTTTGGTGATTGCACGAAATTAGTTTTTAACATGCATAAATAACGCCTATAGCCCCAAAAGGAGGAGAGCAGACGAAAAGCTACATAGACAAAAACATGACTTTCCACGGAACGAGCCACGGCTCGTCTATGTTTTTTTAGGGTTTAAGTAGGCAGGCATAATAGTGACAAGTTGCTAGCCTGTCGCCTAAAATATATCTTGACCTATTTCCTGAGTCACCACTTACGACATTAACGGAAGAAAAGGAGGGGCGTTGTTCTAAACCGGACGGACACCATTCGAAACGGATTAGTTATTAAGCTCTAATCAAACACCTACACTTGCAGTATTAGACTTAATGACCTGTTCTGAAAATCACTATTAAATTAATTACATCTCAGATACGATCAAAAGCTTGAGCTCGTATTGTAAATCGCTAAGGGAAAGCCGAGTTAGTTGTAAAATGAAGTTGTAAGCGTTCGTTTTAATTATCGGCGTATTACGTGATCGCGGGCCGTTTTAGCGCTAACTGCTGGTTACGGGCATCTAATTCGTTACATGAAATTCAATTGATTAGGTGTTAGATAAGTATAGATAGCATTACACAGATGTTCATAGATCACACTACTTGCTCACAGTCACTTTCATAAACGAGATTGCATTGCAAATTACAAAGTATTTCTTTATTCTTTGATGTGTCTGTTTACTTTGAATTATTTCTAGATTTTTTTTTATTGTAATGAATACAGCGAACCGATTAGTGTTTAAACAACTAACTGAATTACTTGACTCAGCTGTAAAAGCTTGTATTTTACATCTTATAAAAAGTTTGTAAACTTAGCAAAGGATCAACTCATGGAGTAATTATAATTTACAACCTTTTAATTTTCTAATAAGTCGTTGGTCAGGCTGCGTATCATTGACGTGTAAAGCCGATTACATATACACAAGCGTCTCGTGCGGTAACTAGGAACAATGTGTACGCTATAATTACCGGCAAGTGCCAAACTGCGGCAACGATTAGGCGAGTCAAGCATGCACGAATGAGACTGTCTTCTTTGTCTACTCATGACTCGCTGGTATATCATGTGAACACTTCATTATCTTGCGTAACCCTGTTTCTCGGGAGCCTGAATAATGACGATGTAAGCAATTATGTTAACACTGTAATTTTGACTGTTGGTTTGTTCTAAATTATTACGTCATTTCGGTCATCTGACGGTATGGGATGAACTAGATTTAGTAATTTTCTGTCAGTACATTTAAATTCAGTTTACTCCGAGCAAGAAATTCAAAATTAGCATAGACTAAACTTGATGTTAACCCCAGTTTTACTGATAATGTTAACTGACTTTTATTGTAATTTTAAGCTGCGTATCTAACCTAAATGTTTACGAGTTGAATCACGGTGTAGCCATTCCATACTTTGATTAAAATTAAACCTATACAATAGAAAATAATCTGTGATGCAGTGAGAAATGCAGAGATAAGTATAGGAGTAAGTTAAATAAAGAAGTTTTAGGCTGAAGCTGCATGAACAGACGTTTATCGCATAGACGTAGCTATAGGCGTAGACATTGTACGAATGAGCGATCAATTACGCTGCGTCAACAAAACGGTATAGGTCCAACCACGGTAGCCATCTACGAGTACACAGCTCTACTTTTCCCATCTTAATCGACAATGCTTGCTACGGCGTAGCCTACTTAACCATTTTCTATTTACTCATTTTTACATCTCATTTTAATTAACTTCACACGTAAAATTGTTAAGTCACCAACATTTTAAGAGTTATTCCTGTTTTATATTTGCAACTAGCTTTCCGCCCGCGGCTTCGCCCGCGTGGAACTCGGTTATATTGCGGTACAACTATAAGAAAACTTCTCGTTTCAAACGACACACAGGGCCATCGATCTATCATCTATCGATCGATATCGATCTATCATCGATTGATATCGATCTATCAAGTAAACTGTATTTTTGTTTTCCCTCGGGAACATCATTTTTTTCCGGGATAAAAAGTACCCTATTATTTAATCCGGACTTCTATCTTTATGTCTGCAAAATTTCAAAGCAATCGGTTCAGTAGTTACGGCGTGAAAGCGGAACAAACAAACAAACAAACAAACAAACAAACAAACAAACAAACTCACTTTCTGACTTATAATATTAGTAAGGATATGGTTGCCCGAAACGAATTACTAAAGATAATATATGTAGACTTACAATCGTATTTGCGAGTGAAGTAGGTATACTAATATTACATA
Organism: Adoxophyes honmai; assembly: GCA_005406045.1. NCBI lineage: Eukaryota > Metazoa > Arthropoda > Insecta > Lepidoptera > Tortricidae > Adoxophyes > Adoxophyes honmai. The sequence continues at coordinate 87,053 of BHDV01011844.1, forward strand.
CATACTTACATCACGCTTGTTTTCTCAAACGTTAGATAGTAAAACCAATAAGCATTTTAAGCTTTGCAGCCACTTCTAGCATATTTCTAGGTTTGACATATTATGTTTTGTGTTGAGTGGAAAGGATGAAATCGTAACTATCGTTACGAACCATATTTGGTTCCATTAAAATCAGTATATCCCATTTGGTATTATTTCTTCCGTGGCTATCGCAAAAGGCGACAGGCTAGCTGGTCTTGTCTATGTACCTAACGTTTAGTGCGCTGTGGCTTCGCCATTTAGGAAAACAAGCGTGATAAGTCTAGAGAGTCAAAACAAAATATATTTTTTTATCTTGGTAGATTTACTGTGCCGCATTTTACTGCTGCATATGCACGCAAACGTCAAAAAACTTAATGGGTACACTTTACGATATTTTGTACGAATATCATGTGCCGCATGTATCTAGTCCGGGGTGCGTGATATGCAGTGCGTGCCAAAGCCGCAGGAAAAGTTAATAGTTAACGATACCCGCACACATACGAGCTCTGATTATACCATGTTCTCTAGGCATGTATATTGACTTCTAAGCGCATAACTAATAAGATATTAATTTTAGTTGTATATCATTGTAGAATTAACTTCACACATTTGATTTACTCTTGTAATAATTACAGAACTAATTATACTAGTCGTATACGTAGGACTTGTTATTAAGAGTAATGTTTCTTTCATATCATTTGTTAGGTAGCAAATGTTGCTTGACTCCTGGGGCATTTCTAAACCCAGAATAAACAAAGTTTCAAATATTTTTTAGACAATGTATGATCACTAACAAACATAGAGGACAGAACATAGAGTACTAATGTCATTCAATTTGTTCGAAGACGATTCCGCCAAAGCATGGCGGCGTTCGCTGTGCTCTTATTGGCCGGCCCAAGATCGCGCGTAACGCAGTGGCTTTTGCCCCTATGGTTATTGGCTCTTCACAGTTTCTGTGACAGTTTGTAAGTTGAAATAAACTGACGATTTGCGGAACTGGGTGGCCATCTTTGTTTCTTTAGTTGGTCTGTCCTCTATGCTAACAAACCTGTAGAGCTAATTGACATTTTTCAACGCGCTGGAATAATACGTGGCAAATAAAAGTTTTACAAAATAACTACTTACAAACAGCCTGAAACGGTAGTAGATAGGTAAGTATGAGAAAAATCAATGATACGTTACCCTTACATTTTTGGTCATATAAGTAAGTTATTTCGGTTGAACATTAACATTATGTTGGAAAAGTAGTTTTTATAACATACGTTGCTTTTAGCTGTGAATCTAAAAAATTGCGAGTTTTCACGTTGTTACTATTAATTCATTCAAGGTGATTCCTAAAATGACTAGACGAGTGAAAAAAGTACCAACGTATGGAGCATCTCAATATTATTCAATAGGTGCTATGCTATCACGTGTAAGTAGGTAAAGATATGTATCTAATTGGATTTAAACTAGAAACACTTTCGTCCGTGCTGTACTTATATCGTTTAATATATACACAGAAGAGTAGTATCAGGGGTATCAGGAACTAGACACTCGAGAATTTAATTCGTGGTCAACAATCTGTAGCGCACGACTCTACCAGATCTACGACAAAGCCACAAATAATGGTGCGCACGTTGCGTACAATGTCAAATTCCCGATTAGTCTCAATGACTGATGCAAGTGAATTTTCATTGAATAATGGCTCGCAACGTAAGAATGTGACGTGGATGAGCCACCACACTCGCGCTCCCCGGGCCTCGCACAATCAGTTCAGCCGAGTTTCACCCGGAGTATTCGTGCTGTTACTTTTCCAACGCGCGGCCGCACACGAACAACGCTCTGTTTCCCTAAGTCTCATTGTCTCCGCTATAGCACTCCGTAAAACTTTGACTTTCCACTGCGCAGGTGACACCTTATGACTGGTTCAAAGCAAGCTTAGGTAATTATCTGATAGTAGATAACTAAGTATGGTAACACCAGCGTTCATTTCACTTGAAATATTAAAATCATTACTGATGCGAACGTAACGCAGAAATAGTAATCTTTTTATTATAAAACCCACGAAATTGGGTAAATAGACCACACATAATAGGTTTGTAAAAGATACCATAATACCAGACATTACGTACCGTAATAGGCAAGTAGATAAGACCCTGTTAAATATTCTAGTGCAAAAGAATCATATCTGGGTTACGAATGGTAGACGTAGATACGCCAAATCGGCATGAGTATGTAAAGCAGATATGAAACAGTCGTTGCACGCGAAGATTTGGGAGTGATTTAAGATAACATTTCTCTGTACCGTTGGCGAGAACGCTGGGCCGTGCGATGCGGCGCCGGCTCCTCACCGTTATTTTAGCGCCAAATCAGCTTACAATACGTTCTGAACACTTTGATTCGGATAATAAGTTTAGAGTCACGATCCGGTTCCGTGAACCTGTCTACGTAATCTCTCGCCTGGATTAGAGTCTTCCTTATATGGAACGAGATGCATATTATTTTGCGTCAGACATGTCGTTGAAATGGATTTGTGGCAGTGAATTATACATATTACAGCTTCAACTGCGTGACTAAATAGGTACTCAGTCAGCATTAAGTAAATAATTTTCTACACGTGAACGCAAACCCTATTATTATTGTAGCTATACACATATTTACATTTTACTAAATAAGCCAACTTCCTTATAGTTTTGCAATTTAACTAAATAATGCTGTTTAATGTATTCCTACATATTTTATAAAAATGCGAAAGTCAGTCTGCCTGCCTATTGCCTTTTCACGCTTCAACCGTTGAACAGATCGCGGTGAAATTGAGTATGGAGATAGTTTAACTCCCGTGGTAGGATATGGGCTACTTCTTTCCGAAATAAACGTAGTTTTGGTGATTTAAATGTCCAACTTAAGTTAAGGTTTCATCGCTATATGAAACTATCGCTCATATTAAATCTCAATCCACGGATGTATTATATAGGTAGGAAAGCTATAATACAGCGGAGAACATTATATCCCGCAGGAAAGCTAAATTCCCAGCCAAGCAGCGGAGTCATCGACAACAACTCGTACATAAATAATACTAGGTATTATGGTATGTAAAAGACGAGGGCTAGATTTTCGCCTAATTGGAGATGTCAGGAAAATAATAAAAGGCAGGATGGATAGTTCCCCAGTGTCGGCCCTGGAATGCCGCGAGTGATGGCGAATGTCAATCACTTGTCCGAGGTAAAGAGCCGTGTGCAATGTTAGCACGAGGCAGGTAGGCGGCAACGTAACTATCGGCTCATGTGCCTTGGGGATGGGAATTAATACGTTCGTTGCCCCGACCGTGTCGGGCGCGTCGCGATACGCTCGTGTTTATAGCCCGACACCCGACACCGCTCACACCCGTATTCAATTGCACAGCTATTATAATGTCTAATCTTATGGCTGTCTCGTTATCGCCCTGTAAAGCCGATTACACCATTTAAGCTCTAAACAAAAGAGGAACAAATAAACGAGACTCGTTTGGTTTAGTATTTCTAATAAAACCTAGCCAGATGTTTCGATCATATAATGTAGAGCCAATTAGGTCCCTAATAAGAATTATTAGACCAAGTTAGATAGGGTTGTCATTTTCATTAACAAATTAATATAGATGGACCGTTATAATAGTTAGACCGTTATAGAGTTAGAATTGAAAGCTTACTTCAACGTAATTTAAAAGGGACAACGTTTAAGTATAGAGATAGAGCATAACAATATTTTTCAATCGGAAAAGCTCTGAATGCGACGGCACCTGAAGTATCAATCAATTATTGTATTAAGTAATTAATAACAACTACATAATTATTTCCATATCTATTAATAGGGAAGTCTATAATTTAGCGTCAAATGCGTAGCTCGATAAATACAGATTTTTCTGATAAAATATGATAGATAGCCAGTATTAAGTTTTCTGTGACATGTACAACATATTATGTCATATTTTACTACCCTTACATACTTATTGATTATTCTGTATAGCTTTACCTCTGTGTCCCAGCCACGCGGAATTATTTATTCTCATTTTCCTGTTAAAGCCTAGCGACAAAGGAGGGACTTAAGCGAATACGTGACTCTGACTACAGGCACGACTTCGGCGTGCCATCCTTTGTTATGTAAAATAAAATAACAAAGAATACGAAATCGGCAAAGTTAGGATCCCTAGGAGGTGTGCCAGGCGACCGGGGAACCGGTTTGACCGGAGATTCTTTGTCTGGTTATCGCGAAGTCGAGACGTCGCGCGAGCTGACATCGCACCGAGGCGTGACTGACGCGCACGTTTGTCTTTGCAGAGAGGGCTCGGAGCGCGCTGATGTGTCTGCGCCCGTGCGCGCGCAGCTGAGGGCGCGCGCGCGCTGATGCCGGCGCCGGCGCTGCTGGCGCTGCTGGCGGCCGCCGCGCTCGCCGCGCTGGCCTGCGCCGCGCCGCCCGCGCCTGCGCGCTTCGGGGACCGCCTGGCGCCGCGCGTGCCCGCCTACGCGCCGCGCCACGCGCCCGCCGACGCCCGCGCCCCCACGGCCGACTACGACGACTACGACCAGGACTACGACGACCAGAGCGCCAGCGTCGAGGAACATGGCCATTCGGAAACGGAGCCCCCGCCGAAGCGGCCCGCTCGCACCGAGGCCCACCGGCTCGAAATGAGCACTGAATATTTTGTCGTGCCGGCGCGAACTTCATCCACGCTCCCGCCCCCGACGCCGTCGCGACCTTTTATACCGTCAACATCACCACGACCGTTAAACACGACTGTGATCATCAGTGTCGCGCACATACCCACCGGAGCCCTGCGGCATGAAACATGGGCGGTACCGATCCTGGCCCTCGCCTGCGTGTGCATGGCGGCGATCGCCGGCTTCGAGGCGTTCGTGGTGTGGGGCGCGAGCCGCACGGCGCCGAGCCGGCGCCACCTGCTGCTGGGCCAGACGCTGCTGTTCGGCCTGTTCTCGTGCGCCGCTACGGCAGCGCTCTACGTGGCGACTCCGAATGTGTTCACGTGTGGGGCCGTGCGGTTCGGGACCGGAGTGGCATACGTCATCGTATTCGCATCGTTACTCGTAAAGTGTGTATTTTTACTAAGTCTGAACGGCGGGGTCTATTTACCGGCGGCGTATCAGGGTCTGCTCCTGTTTTTCGCCGTGATGATTCAAGTGGCCATCGGGGCCCAATGGCTCGGAGGGTCCCCG
>BHDV01011844.1:92716-109838 GCA_005406045.1 Adoxophyes honmai
CGCGGCGCCGCCGCCGCTAGATCGCAAGGAGCCGCCCGCTCAGCCAGCCGGTTAGTTAAGTATCTAAAATGCGCTAACAGTAAGAACTAGCGCTTCCACGCACCGACATGTGATCGCTATATGCTGCATTCTGTTCGCAGATCTGTACGGAGCGATGTACGCGAGCGGGCCGCACGCGCACGCACGCCCCCCGCCCCCGCACTACCCCCTGCACCCCCTCCTGCACTACCACTACCCGCCCTATCACTACATGCTGCCGCCAGGTACGCGTCGCACACAAATCGCACACCGGAACTTTTTCATTCCACTTACAAAATAGTTAACACCACAATACATACTTCACGTTAGTAGGATTTAAATGAAAACTGATTGCGTAAACCTAAAACCTGTCTAATATCTTCCTCCTTGCGACACGTACCTAATACTGATAATTTACCTACCTACTTCACATTGATTTGTAAATATAAAATTCACAGCAATATTTAGGTGGTAGGTACCTACCGCTCACCGCTTCTTAATGCGGTATCAAGTATGTATGTAAAATTGATTGATAGATCGTTAGGTACCCTCGCTCTTCAATTTTCTATGACACTGACATAGATATTTTAAAAAAACGTTCAAGTGTTAGTTTGCGGAGGTCCTTGAAAAAGTGACATGGATGAAACACCTTTGCTCCTCCGCAAAATAGTACAATAGCATGCGCTGATTTATTTTCATACAATTTATGGTCTGTAACCCTCCCTCCGCTAAAAGAAGACTAGGTACCTAAATAATCAACACAAAGTCAACCAAACTTAAAACTAAGATTACTACCTACTACAAGTATTTCGAATCTTCTTTTCTTCGGCTGTTTGTCGAAAAATGAACACCGTTGATGATGACTCGGAAAGAGGCCAAACGAGTGTCCGATCTTTACTGTACCTAATTAGTAGATACCTGAAATCGCCGGCCATGTACGACGAAAGGGATGAATGTAAATGAAGCGAGAGTACCTACCTAGTATGCCAGAATAAAAGCGAATGGCCTGTCGCGCAGGGAATAGGGCGTGATTTTTATGTAAGTAGGAATGTATGTATTGTAGGTAGTGGTAGGTAGTTTAAGTTGAGTGTAAGTAAGTAGATTATATTGTTTCTCACAGCTAACTGCACTATTTTACGGAAGAGCATAAGAGCAATATCCACTAATTCAATTAAGCTTTATGTTAATTTTAAATCTGCACAGATTCCTCCGTCGTGTTGGCATAGTAAATGATAGTGCGTGTCGTGTGCAGGCATGGTGGTGCGACCGGAGGAGGGCCACGTGTACACGAGCGTGGAGCCCACCTTCAGCAGCAACCCCAACGTGTACTTCCAGCGCACCGAGCCGCTGCATGTCGGCATGATGTACTGAGCAACTGACAAACCAGCGTTCCGCCAAGAACATGGGATTTGACAGCGGCGCCTGCACGCGAGCGAGGGCTCACAAACTCACAACGTGGATCATGAAATCACGGAACTTTATTCCATGCCAGTGAAATGTTAGCGTTACCCGTCGTCCTAATCGGCGACGGTCGTACGACCGCGCGATGCGAGCTTGTCGTGCGATGAATTCAAACGTACAGATTTCTTCAGTGTCCTAATTGAATCTTGCAAGTCGTCATATGATCACATGAAACGATCTACGATGGGTTTGATCGTACGATCATGCAATCAAGACATTTTATATCTTTTGAGTGTCTTATTTGGTTACGCGACGACGCGACGTGTTTGTCATCGCGCGACACTGTGCGACAGGGGCGAGACAAACGAAAGGGGCGAGAGCCAACATCAGTGACACACAGCACTCGGCTCGCTCGTATCGTAAAATTGTTGGAAAATTCACCGCGCAGATTTCTATATCTACTTGTTTTATATGGTCTGCATTTCGTTTCCAATTTCATTTGCAATTTTGAAAGCAATATTGCACAACAGCAAAAACTGTGCATCTCTGTAAAGAGTCAGTCATAATTGAAATGGCGTTCAAGCGACGGCATGAATTAGGATACCTGTTGGATCATCGCACGACCTCTTTGATAGTGCGACAAAAGTCTCATCGCGCGGTCGTACGACCGCTGCCAATTAGGACAATAGGCGTGGAGAAAACAAAAGCTGAACTAGCCATATAGGTATATCCCAATCCGTTCATGACCTGCTTCGGTGTTCCTAAGCCTTCGCGTGGTGGCGTACTTAGACGTATTTAAAAGCGGGCACGGTGGGTCCAGTCTCATCTAATTATACATTTGACATCGCCCACCCCAGTGTAAAAAACGAGCGCTAACAGTATCTAGTCGGTGGTGGCGTAGGGATAAAGGCATTCACAACTCAAACTGTACATTGATTGTTGAGTGCTACCTACCGACATGTCGCTGGAAATACTAAGATTTGAAATTGACCGAAGCACTTAATTATATATACAAATATATGTAACAATATTGAAATGGACCTTACTCCTAGTACATATTTACTTACCTAACTGTAGCCTGGGACAACGCTTGTAAATAGGCAGGCACAGACTACAAAAACAAACAAGCCGCTATCAAGTACAGTGAGTTTTATCTCGACAGAGCAGAGAGAAGAACAGACAAAGTAGATGCAGTAGTTATTTGTTTGTAATTAATACATTCCACAATCTTTAAAAGAATATTGGAGTCCTTAGAGATGTGTCGTAGCATTATTATCCAATTAAAATAATTTGAGCGCCTGTTATGAAGTGACATTTGAAACTTTAATTAAACATTCATTTGCCCATTTTTCTCACCAGGATTGATCTAAATTTCTATAATAGGATACTTCAGATTCTTCTAGTCTAAATTAGAGGCCCGACCGTAGGCGCTGCAAGTTGTTTTTTGTTTTGCTTTTAACAGAAAGTACTTAATTGATCTACTTAACGTAGACACGGCACGTCAGAATCAACCGAAAATTGTACATTTAACATAAGTAGAATGTTTTAGATGGTTTTAGTGAAAACGAGGCTGTTTGTGATTTATATTTGTACTCAACCCACCCTAAGCAAAATGACAACAGCTGCTTTCCGTATAGGATAAAATTAGATAAAAATAGGATAATAGGCTAAGCTATTGGTATCTCTCTTATTATGATAATGTAAATAAATTTCTGAAGACTGTTTACATTGTTTTATTATTAAATTATGAACAACTTTTCTTAAATATTATAATCTAAAGCTGAATGCACAAGCCCCTGTTGTCGGTAAGGGTTGCGCGCAACTTTCATCATCACAAGCACACACCACGCAGCGTCGGTCCTCACTTGGTCCCGGTGGACAGCAGCGCCAGCAGGCCGGAAGCGGTCGTCAGGGATACGATGTAATTGCTGAGGGAACATTCAGGAAACATATTCGCAATAGTGAACAAACATAAATTAATTAATTAATCTCTGACACCTAAAATTAAGATAGTTAAAATGCCAAGAAAAGCTAATGTTCTTCTAAGAACCACTACATTTCTACTTTTCAAGTATTCAATATTATCAAAGTTATAATAAAATTCTCATAAAAACTAGCAACAATTACTTACTGAATAAACTTTATCTTCATGATTTCTCTCTTCAGTAAGTTATGTAACAAATATTTTATTCTTGATGATTCTTGTTATATCTTTACAAACAAAAGTACAATTTTATTTGTACATTGTTTAACTAAATTTAAGATTTTCCGAACTTTAATAGTTCTTGCAAAATTATTTTTACATAGATCGCCAGAGTGAAATCATACTATAATTTCATCTTGAATTCATAGTCATTGCAACAATAACCAGTTTTGTGCTGGGCATCAACCTTTTTTGTTCAGGTTTAGAACTTATGGTTAACACTAGTATTTCAGTACCCTCCCATATACACACAATCACACATGTTGAACTGATTAAATAGAAACTTCACCCACTTAAGAGGATAGGAGTCGCGCCACTTCTCCATACAAACGTAGTCCCCTGTTTCCTCCGTGAATAATGACATTAGAGCAAAAAAATTTTTTTTTCATTAAATTTGTATCTGTTGTGGCTATGCCCCTATGATTTGCTTTTATCGATTTTCTGTTTTTTTTTTTTTTTTTAATGTGTGTATGGAGAAGTGGTGCGACTCCTATCCTCTTAACCTGACTGGATTGACTAATTAAAAAACCGGACATAGTGAGGGTAAGTCTTGAAGCGCTTAGAAAAAAGGTAAGATTTCTGTTATAACCCCAAATAGTAATTTGTAAAAAGGATACACAGTGGGCGTGAACGAGCGCAGCAAGTAGAAGCTGCTCAGGATAACAATAGCGAGGAACAGGGCATTGTTGTAGAAGATGGAGAAGGTGGTAGCCTCATAGTCTGCCACTTCATTCTTCTTCCACAGGATCCTTGAAAAAGAGTATTAATTCAGATTAGTACTAAGTTAACACAAAACATAATCTATTACAGCCATTTATAACATTTCTCATTCCAAACCAAAAAGTTCCTATGTTCCAGACTCATGTATTTTGTATATAGGTACTGCAAATGTTTGAATAAAGATAACATTGGAACCAAATCTGCCTTTTTTCTACAAGATGTATACCATATTTATTAATGGATAAGATTATTTTCAAATGAGATAAACTATTTTAATATAAACCCTATGTCAATGCTGCAGTATCAACAGTTTGAGTGTTAATTCAATAGTTAAAATAGTGAAAAACAGGGTTTTAATAATATGAATTGAGTTCTCAATCATAGGGTATGTATACGAGTATGAGTAGTCATGAGTTTTAATAAGATGTCCTAAACATAATTATAATTATGTTACAAATGCTGTAATGCAATAGGTAGTTTTGCAACAAAATACAACAATGTGGACCCAACATCAGACACTCAGAAATAGCACAACCTAATGTAATAATTTGGAAATTGGGTATTACGCACAAATAGTATCAAGCTTGTTATTTTCACTCCTATAAGCCAAAGGCATACATTGATTGAGATAATACCAATATGTTCGAACTTACTAACAGCAGTTACCACTACTTTATAAAAAATAAAATTGTTGTACCTTTCGTCCTTCTCCTTCCTGCTCATCTTCTTGTCGTCGGCCAGCTTGCGGGCCATCTCGCGCGCCACGGCGTCCTCGCGCTTGACCGCGACGCGGTGCTTCAGCTGGAACTTGGTGTTGCGGTACGCCAGCGCCAGCAGCCACGTGCATGCCGCCGTCACCACGCCGAACCACGCCAGCGACGAACTCACCTCCAGAGCGTGCACCCTCCAGAACAACCCTGCCGAATATGGGTTAACTTTCACATAACGGTATCGAACATTTATGAATGAAAATCTTAAGTAAATCACATACAGCTGCCTACAAAGCGTTAATAAACTGATAAACTCACAAATGGGGATTGCAGACACGATAAAGGCATTCCCGTAGAACAGAGCCGATGATTTCGTTGAGACGTTCCTGCTGAAATCTTGCAACAACAACTCCTCTTCCTTCGTGAAAGCTTTGTTCACTTTTGCGGACATCTTGAAGGAACTGTAATTAAATAAACGTTATCACACACACTCTTTTCTCATAAGAATCTGCACAAACTTAACAAAATAAGCAGTTGTTCCTACTTCGTCAACTTCTTCGTGGCTGGCGATTGGCGAGAAAAAGGGAAACGTCGAATGACATGTCGGCGACGTGTCAAATGTGCTGCCACATTAAAATAAGTTTCGCCAAATTGAAATTGTTATCTCAGAAATAAAATATATTTTGTCAATTGTGAATTAATTTTATGTAAAGTAATGAGATATATAATTTTTATTTGAATACTCAACATTTTATTTTTTCTAGAAAAAACCTTGCATCCACTTCTGAACGTAATGACGAATGTCAAACATTCAAATTTCGAATAAAACCGTTTGTTGTTTACATCGCGGTACGATGTAAATGTAAAGTGGTTTTGCGTTAATTGTTAAATGAAATAACTTTGTTAGTAAATAAATAGTATTTACTTGTTTTTTACTTCAAATGGAGTCCTGATCATATTTAATAAGCGATTACTCTACAGTATAAGTGAAACTGGTTTTATTCTCTGGAACAACATGAGTCACTTTGAATTTGCTATACCTGTACAAAAGGATGAACTATTGGAATCACATGCTGGACAATATCATGTCGAAGATGTGGTTCAAATTAGATTGTTGCTCTCTAAACTCCAAGGTAAACATTTCTAGTGTTTAATTAGAACGTATGCTATCCCTCTTTTCACCCTCTCTTTTGAGAAGTGTATTAACTATAAAAACATTGTTTTCAGATGCTGCAAGAGCATACAATTCAGAAGGTGTCGAATATATTTTGGAGCATTTTGATACATACTTTTCTATCATAGTTCATGGTAGTAAACTGGAATGGAATGTGATAAATAAAGGTAATTGATAATATCCAAAAAATCTACATTTTGGGTGTGATAAAAAAGAAAATTTATGAATAAACACAAATTCTTTACAGGTTTTGATCATCTAGTGAGAAATGCGAAGAGCTTGTGCAGTCACTTAGAAGTAATAATGCAGGATCAAGAAATTGATGCTGATGTCAGGACAAAGAACCTGAATATTGTAAAAATGGTTATGTACTTGTATACACAAGTAATGAAAACCAAAGACGTCAAATTAGCAGCTGACGTAAGTATGAATCGAGGAAAAACTGTCCCCAAGTAACATGTGAAGATAGATGGAAAATGGCATTAAATGATTTCAATTTTATTTGTTTAATAGTTATAAACTATTTTTTAGAACTCTACTAAGTTAACGCTGGGCAAGAAAGGCAAAAAAGCCGCAGATTCTGAAGAGTACTGTGGCTGGACAGAGTCAGACAAGCAGGCTGCTCTGGTGACTCTACACTTAGTGCTGCAGCTGCCCCTGTCGCGCCTTTGGGACCCTCCATTAGCCGAAGACAACTTTGTATCGTAAGGAAAATAAACTTTTACTTTATACTTACAATGAAAGTAAATAATAATTCACTAAGCAGAGTTTAAATATATTATCTGTTTAATTGAATGCAAATGAATCTGATTGCAAGTCTTGTTGTGGAACTTTCTCAACTACTCAAACATTGGCTGGCTCTTGTGGGATAAGTCTGCCTTCATAATTTGTACATTTATTTGCGACTTGTCTGTACTCTTTTTATGTTTGTACAATAAATAGTTTTTTACTTACTTTTCTTTTTAATTATTTGTATTTTTTGTGAATTTTAGGATGGTAGCTGAACCTTGCTACAAAGCACTTGAAGAGCAAATAATAAAGAATAAGGCTGTCAGAGAAACTGTATTTCAAGTGTTAGGAGTTCTAATCAAAAAATACAACCATGGAACATCATGCCTTATCAAATTGGTCCAGGTAAAAAAAATCATAACATAATTCACCCAATGCTCAACACTGCATCTAAAATTGTCATTTTCAGCCCTAATTCAATGGCAATAAAAGTGAAAGCAGGATGTTACTCATTGGAATTATGCTGTTGAACAAAGGGTACTTTCCATGATTGTATCAAAGTAACCAAAAAGTTCTTAGTTTTTATGTTATTTTTATTTCAGGTACTTCAAATGGTGGAACACTCAGTTTCTCCAATCTGTGCTGGTGTTGTGCAGCTACATAAAGATTTTGGACTTGGAACCTTTGGGCCTCAAATGGTGATTTTTTTTATCATTTTGTAAATTTATTGTATACATAATTATATGGACAGTCTTACCTTAAGTAAATGACGATTATAACTGTCTGTCTATGACAGATGGGCTTGTATTTTTTTTTTAATAAGAAGGAAACATCTAGTAATTTATTAGAATGACAACAGAAACGTTTTACAAACCTTGCCATAAGGAACATACAGGTTCTATAACTACAGAAAGTGAGTATTCTGCACATCCAGACTATCTTGCCCATTGTAACTTTACCTTTCTTCCATATGGGCAATAGATTATACTCCAAGGCAGCTGTTTTTTTTTGCTATTTAGTATCTAGTAATTCTTAGCTTCCTTCCTGAACATTGATAGTTGAATAGTCCATTTATCATTCTGTTCTGCAGAAATTCCGAAAATGAAAATATGTAGCTCCAAAGTCATCATTAATCTTGGTTTGCAATTTATAGGTTCGAGAAATAGCCGAAGCTCTAGCCACAAGCGAGGAAGAAAACGCTGCCGCGACGACCGAGCAGGCGGCTGCGCGCAACTGCGGTGCCTTCCTGTTGGAGCTCACCAAAGAACTGCCCAAGGAGATGACCACAGCCATCACAACACTCCAACCATACTTAGAAAGTGATGAGGTTAGTTGAAACTCCATCACACAGGTCCGCTTGGCGCGTTTTTAGCGCCAATTTAGGAAAGTCGGTAGAGTTAGTGGGACTGCGCCGAATGGGACTGAGCCTGTTACCGCACGCGATATTGAATTAAGATGAAATAATGGAAATGGTTATTGCTGCTTCACTGTCTGTCCTTAGCACTGGGCAACTACCTTCTTTAGGTCATCTTCCCATTGCTGTGTTTTTCGTCCCCTACTCCTTTTACTGTCCCTGTGTATTTGCATATTTTACTGGTCTATTTGCAACATTGATCAGACCATAAATAAACGTACAGCCGTAATTTTCCGTGTCGTTTAGAACTTAGAATAACATCTCTATTTCTTCATGGAAGTCATATGAGGAGACTAAGGAAATAAGTTAAGCTATGCTTTAGGCGACAGACTAGCAACCTGTCACTATTATACCTCTTTCATCAATGTTTCAATCTAAAATTATGTTAAAGGTGGCTATGAAACATGAAAGAGTCATGGTTTGGATTATGTAACACTTCTTGTGCTCAGCTCGTTTGGACATACCGGCGTGGTGTAAAGACCGGTCGCGGAGCACAGCGAAATTCGAGCGTTGATCCGCTGTTATCTCCGTCGCACGCATGCAGTAATATCGCCCTCACGCTCGCACAGTGCAACTCACATGCTCAAGTGCGAGCATGAGGGCAATATTACTGCACGCGTGCGACAGAGATAGATAGCAGCGGGTCAATGCTCGATTGTCGCTGTGTTCCGTGACCGGCCTTTAGTATGTACAGGCAAGAGACAATTGACGCGGCATCTCTGTGATTCTAGTCATACACGCTCCGCATCAGCGTACTGGGCATGATGTGCGAGGCGCTGAGCGTGGAGCTGCGCGGCGAGGGGCTGGCCGAGCCGCAGCGCGCGCAGCGGGACGACTTCCTGGACGACCTGGCCGACCATATGCACGACCTGTCGGCTTACGTGCGCCACAAGGTACAGGCACACAGCTGATGTACTCCAGTTGGAGTCCAATTATTTTCTTGTATTTATTGTGTATTTTTTACATGTTTGAATATTACTAAAGACCGGCCGCGGAGCATTTGAGCACGTACGTCGCACTGTGAGCGTGATGGTAATATCACTACACGCGTGCGACAGAGATAGATAGCAGCCTGCCAACCCTCTAATTTCGCTGTGCTCCGCTACCGGACTTTAGCCACTATTGAAAACCTTTAAGAGGTTTATGAACAACTGGCGAGTTATCGCGGCTCAGTCCGCGTATTTACTCACTCAAACTTACATTTAATCTTACCACTCATTAAATAATGTCTGGTTTGTATCCTGGCTGTACAACCGTCCTGGGAATAATAGTGACACGTTTCTCAACAGGTGCTGCAGTTTTGGTGTCGCCTGCAGCGGGAGAACAATGTCCCGGTGGCCAGGCAGCGGGCGGTGCTCGAGCGCGTCATCGGCCGCCTGCGCGACAAGGCAGCCATCGTCAGGAAGGCTGCCATACAGCTGCTGAAGGTAATTCCACAGCTTTCAGCATTAAATAGTAAAATATACGGATAATAATCGGATTGATGCGTAGCCCGTCTCCCACGGCGCGGCGGCTTGCAAACGTATCGCGCATGCTCCTGTGGCCATTAATGCAATACATAAAGACTTGTTTTTATTAAAGTTATTTTTTGGATGTTGTACTGACTACTACATATTTTTGTTCACAGATATTTTTAGAATGTAATCCATTCTCTGCTCAATTAAAACTCGAAATATTAGAGGAACAGTTAGCAACAGAGCAGAAGATATTAGATGAACTTCAGAAAAAGTTGAACCCAGGTCCTGTTCCAGAGTTAATAAAAAAGTGGGAAAAGATAGAGAAAGATGTGATTGACAGCATCAAAGAGAATATGGACACCCTGACGCAAGACGAGCCCGAGCTGTCGCAGGCTTCTTTGGAAAACCTGTACGACGCCATTAAGAAAAATTTGCGCGAGAAAAATTACTTCAAAGCGTATCTGATTGTCAAGCACACAGAGAGACAGTATCCAGATGCTAAATTGTTAAGATGCAGCATGACCAAAAGTGATCAAGTAAGTTTACTGTAAAAAATAACATGAACAATGTTTTTAATATTTATAAGGAATTATTTAATTAATCGTGACTTTTACAGGTTGAATATTTCGTGGCCCTGCTCCGTAATATTTTCGTGACACCAGATAGACGGCAATCTATCACTAACAGCCAGCAATGTGAAAACGAACTGGCCCTATACAAAAAAGTTGAAGAAAAAGAAAGCATTGTGGCTTTCCTTGAAGAATCTGTGCACTTCAGCCGAATGATTTCCGAGGCTGTGCCTTTGATAAATACGTTGCTAATGTCGAAGCAAGCAGGCGATGTCAATGAGGCCATTGAATTTTTCACCACAGCTCATCATTTCAACATCGAGTCTGCTAAAACGGGCGTTGCGAACATGCTTCTCCTTGTCTGGTCGCCTGATCAGGTAAGGGATGTTTTTTCTGGTGCGTTTACGCGTCTACTTAATATCTATTTGAACAGTTGTAGTATAAAAAGATTTTTCACTCATTGCTGACGACTGATGTTAATGACAATGCCTCTTAACCCCTCGTATGCGGCGCATTCGATTTTTTCTATGTATTTATGTATGGAGCAGATCTGCTCCGTAGCATACGAGATGTTAAGGTACAAATTCTTAATTTCTTAAGTTTGCTAACTACTAAGACTAGACGCTCTGACCCAAATTGATGTGTACAGGACAAACGCGAGGCCGTAGAGCGGGCCTACCGCGAGATGTACCTCGACTGCGAGAGCAAGCCGGAGCGCGCGCGCGCGGTGACCGTCGCCCGGCAGCTGGTGGCGTTAGTGGCCACTGTGGACAGGAGTAGTGCTCTCGCGCTGGACCACCTCGTCGACAAGTGGGTCGCCAAGGGGGACATCACGCCTGCCATCATACAGGTACTGTAGGAGAGTGTGAGCAAGCGGTAAATGTTGCTCGGCAATTAGTGGCGCTGGTGGCCACTGTGGACAGGAGTAGTGCTCTCGCGCTGGACCACCTCGTCGACAAGTGGGTCGCCAATTGGGACATCACGCCTGCCATCATACAGGTACTGTAGGAGAGTGTGAGCAAGCGGTAAATGTTGCTCGGCAATTAGTGGCGCTGGTGGCCGCTGTGGACAGGAGCAGTGCTCTCGCGCTTGACCACCTCGTCGACAAGTGGGTCGCCAAGGGGGACATCACGCCTGCCATCATACAGGTACTTTAGGAGAGTGTGAGCAAGCGGTAAATGTTGCTCGACAATTAGTGGCGCTGGTGGCCGCTGTGGACAAAAGCAGCGCGCTCGCGCTTGACCACCTCGTCGACAAGTGGGTCGCCAAGGGAGACATCACGCCTGCCATCATACAGGTACTGTAGGAGAGTGTGAGCAAGCGGTAAATGTTGCTCGGCAATTAGTGGCGCTGGTGGCCGCTGTGGACAGGAGCAGTGCTCTCGCGCTTGACCACCTCGTCGACAAGTGGGTCGCCAAGGGGGACATCACGCCCGCCATCATACAGGTACTTTAGGAGAGTGAGCAAGCGGCGACCGTCGCTGGCAACTAGTGGCGTTAGTGGCCACTGTGGACCGGAGCAGTGCTCTCGCGCTTGACCACCTCGTCGACAAGTGGGTCGCCAAGGGGGACATCACGCCTGCCATCATACAGGTACTGTAGGAGAACGTGTGTAGCAGAGCTGGCCTGTTTTTTGTAATGAAGTGGAAAGGCTTTAGGTGTCCGCAGTTATGTGCCCGTCCTCTTCCCAAATGGAATGGGAGGGGGGAACATACCCACTAAAACCACTCCGGCGTTAAAAAGGTACCTGCAGGGGATCCACCGGATCCACCAAAAAATTTAAATTGGTCTATGAAACAAAAGAGTTTGGGAACCTCTGATACCTCTAAGGAAAAATTGTTAAAATGGCGTTTTTGTATGGGAGACCCTTTAGTATGACCCTTTACTATTTATTGTACAAAATAATCATGACAAAATAACAATTATTTGTTATAGTGGCAGTATAATTTGTTCTTGAGATTCAGCCTGGTGACATACATGGACAAACGGTCAGACAGCTAAGTTTTAGTAATAGGGTCCCGTTTTTACCCTTAGGGCATAGAACCCTGATACTCAGACATATCTTAATTACACGCATAGGTGTTGCCTATTGTATAAGTTAAGTAAAATACTAACGGATTTATATTGAGACTTAAAATAAATTGAAAAGTGTTGATTCTGTTACTTTGTTTAAGTTAGAGATAATTAATTACGAAGATTGTTTTTTTTAGGTGTTCTGGGAGATGTTCATGAAAAAAATCGACGGCACAACAGACATGGACAGTTACGCCGCCCTGTCCCTCCTCGTCATGGTCTCCAAAGCGAAGCCTTCGGTGGCGCTCGCCAACCTTGAAGTCATACAAACACACGGGCTAACAGGCGATTACAACTCTAGGAACCTCAGCGCTCAACTCTTGCTATCCTTAAGCAAGAAGAACCAAAGATACCCAGCCGACCATCAATTGTTTACTTCAATGAGCGAGAGTCTGCTAGAGACGTTTTCTAAACTGAATAAGTTCTCGTCGTTCGCAGCTAACTCTATAGACGCTATCTACGCGATCTGTGATACGCCTGAAGTTGTCTGCGCTAAGTTGTTGGCGGAAATGTATGCGAGGGTTCAGGAGACGATGGTACGGGCGAGTGAGGCGGAGGAGGACGTCGAGTTGCCCGCGGAATTGCTCACGCGGTTCGTGTTCACGCTGGGCCACGTGGCGCTGCAGCAGCTCATATACCTTGATGTCAGCGTATACAGCGAACTTCGGAGGAGGAATCAGGTGAACTGTTGTACAGTGATTTTAAGATTAAAAAGCTACTTTACCGTCACATTGAAATTCATCTAAGTCACTTAGTGACTTTGAATAGCATTTTTGTTTCCCCTTTCAAACCCTTGCAACCCTTTTTTGCAAAGTAGCATATGTGCTTTCTCAGGCTCTACACTATCTGTGTACCGAATTTCATTTAAATTGGTTAAGTAGTTTATGCGTGAAAACGCGACAGACAGACAAGAGTTATTTTCGCATTTATAATATTAAGAAGGATTGTCCCATTCCCGCTTCTATAATAAATCAGCTGAACATGGGAACTGCTAGGATAAATTTAAGAATAATGTTGCTATAGTGATTATGAGTACCAATGATGGATCTTAACACAACCACATTCTAACATTACCTATTTGCTCTTAGATGTACAGACAAATGTATCAGCGGCAAAAATTACCTGAACTACGTTTTTGTTTCATCTAATCATACATAACATGGAGATTGATTTCCTCAGGTCCGCGAAGACCGCAAGCTCGAAGAGAAACGCAAGAAGAAGGCCGGAACATTCGCGACGCCGGCGCGGCGCGGCCGGGTCGACGACCTGCGCCGGCAGACGCTCATGAACGCCTCGGGCGCCAGCGCCTCCAGCCGCGGCCAGCGCTCCGCCAGCGTCTCCAAGGGGCCCTCGGTGAGTATACTGTTACCCATAGTGTATTTAGTTAGGGCATATTGTTGATGACAATAACTTCAATATTTCCTGGCATTTGTCAGGGAATTTGCTAGGATACAGATATTGTAACGCCCTAGCGCTACCTATCCTCGAATAGCCGAACTAAACAATCCTACATGGCGCTAACAAAGTTTCGACGTTCAGTTGCATAAATACAACTTCCAACTTTCTCTCTGTGGACTTCGGTCTCCAAGCTTAACATCTTTTGGAGTCTTTCCCATAATGAACTGAATCAATTCGAAAATTAACTTTGTTTAAATAATCACCGATGATTTTACTACACTACTGCGAACGAGATTAGAAACCATCGAACTGAACCAATAAATCATCCTTCAGACGAACACCACCATGACAGAAGAAGAGGCCGGTCTCGAGGGCGCGGTGGCGGACGACGCTGACGCCGAGTACGTGCGCAGCGTGTGCGAGCGAGACATCGTTGGACAGGACACGGCTCTAGCGCGCTACCTGCCGCTGCTGAGATACCTACTGGCCAATCCGGCGCGAGGATCGCCCGCGCTGCAGGCCGCCGCCGCGCTAGCGTTCACCAGGTAAGTGTGCACTAAATGCCGGTCAAAATTCCACATTCAAAACTTTATTTATGCAAATAGGCTCCTAAGAGCACTTTTACACGTCATTTTCGAGTCTACCAGCGCTTCGGAAAGACCATCATTGCCAAGAAGAATGCGCCGCGGAGCACAGCGAAATTCGAGCGTTGACCCTCTGCTATCTATCTTTGTCGCACGCGCAATATTGCCCTCACGCTCGCACAGTGCGACGCACGTACTCAAGTTCGAGCGTGAGATAGATATCAGCGGGTAAACGCTCGAATTTCGCTGTGCTCCGCGACCGGCCTTTAGATAAGACTGAACTAGGTCGCGGCGTACCATACCTAACGCCATTGACTGACAAAAAGTGGAATGACAAGAGTCAGTGACTAATCAATGAGCTACCGAAAGACTTACCTTCAAACTGATCCTCTTAGGTTCATGCTGGTGTCGAGCGTGGTCTGCGACGAGGGCCTGCAGCTGATGGTGACGGTGCTGACGCGCTCCCGCAACGTGCCGCTAAGGAACAACCTCACAATCGCCTTCGCGGACCTCACGCTGCGGTTCCCCAACCTCACGCAGCCGTGGACGAAGCACATTTATCAAATGTAAGTCGTATGAGTATTTTTTTCTTTCTCTGAATGTCAAGTTATCTATACATGTACCTACAGTATTCCCAAGAAAATAAGTCACATCGTTGTTACCGTCTGCGCCGAGAAGCGCAGAACGATATCCGAGAGTAGCCGAACGAGTAATTTATCTATATTGAACTTTATTTACAAACGCTCTCGGCACAATTTTACTTGCTATGCAGACGCTTTAGTTCGGATACTCGACGCATTTGGCGCTGGGGTGCTAGACATCTGTCAAAGGTCAGCGGTCTGAGACTTCAATCTAGATAACCAATTACAACGCAAGTGTTCAGCGCGCGAAAAAATCTCTTTTATCATTGGTAGATCGAAGTTTCCCGCGCCACAAAACTGATTTATTGCGCAGTTACATCGTGAACCATTCTTTGTTTGGTAATACTGTTCTAGTTTATTAATTAGTGGAATCATGTTAGCTCTCTACTAACACATTTGTCAATGCCCTGCTGCCTGACCAAAGTGTAAGTCGATTTAAAACCATGACGATCAGATAGGAGTAATGAAAATATTCCACTACCATGTAGTCAAAAATACCAACAAATCAGAGTTCCTCTGAGACTTCTTCATTCTCGTTCTTTTTTAAAACCTAGCTCCAAACATTTACAGCCTAAGCGATGAAGAGTTAGAAGTGCGTCAGTGCGCAGTCAAGATGCTATCATTCCTCGTGCTGCACGAGATGGTGCGAGTCAAGGGGCAGATAGCGGACATGGCGCTCTGCTGCGCCGACAAAGACGGCAAGATCGCCTCCATGACCAGGCTGTTCTTCAAACAGTTGTCGCAGAAGGGCAACGCCTTGTATAACGTGATGCCGGACATCATTTCCAGACTGAGCGATCCGGAACTCAATGTTCCCGAGGAACAGTACAGAGTGATTATGAAGTAAGTGTCTTTACCACTCTTTTTTTTTCGTTTAAACTTTTTCCTCAACTGCGACAAATACACTCTTTGCGTGTTTATTTTTTTTTTGTACATTGTCGTTACATTCTGTGAACAACAACGAAACAAGCAAAAATTTTATCTAATTAGGTCAGAAACCAACTACCTAACAAATCCAAAGAACCAAAATACATTTTAAAATCTGCTATAAATTTCAGAATAACACCTAGAAATAATACTTACTAAGTATGTAACTAACTGTAACTATTTATTCCGTCAATGTCGTAAAAGGCGGCTAAGGAAACTGGTTAAAATAAATTTTAGACAACAGGCTGGCTAACTGGCTAAATTTTGAACCTTTCACTTAAAGCCTAAAAAATATGCTAGAACTTTCTTTATTTGGTCAAGTTTTGGATCATTTAGCTTTTCGTGTGCCTACCCTGTTCGGGAATATAGGCGTGATGTATGTACGTATAAATTTCAGATATATCACATCCCTCATTCAAAAGGACCGGCAAATGGAAGCTCTCGTCGAGAAACTTTGCCAGCGGTTCAAACTGTCGACGGAGGAGCGCCAATGGCGGGACCTGGCGTTCTGCCTATCGTTGTTCAACTACAACGAGCGGACGCTGCGGAAGCTGATCGAGAACCTCGACTGTTACAAGGACAAGCTGCACTGCAACGGCGTCATGCAATGCTTCAACACCATCATGACCAATTCCTCCAAAATGGCGAAGAATGAAGTTAAGGTGAGGTGAAAACAATTCACGTAACGTAACTTGTACAAAATTAACGATTTCACTTTGCGCAGCTAAGGTATAACGTTTCGTGTACTGTCTGTTCTGTCCACCATATTTGAGTACATAAGCGTAATGCTTGATTGTCTATTAAAGTTGTCATAATTTTGTTAACTTCATCACTGAACTTTATCTTTTGAGTAAGAAAATGTTGCAGACTGAGAACTGTTCCAGTACACAGACTTTGGTGGATAATTTATTCTGTTTTATAATTTATCTAAGTTTAAATTGACGAGCCTCTCTCCGGTGAGCAATAAGGCAATCTGAGGCCAACTGCAACAGTCCACTAAAAAAAAATGTTAACAGGCACTAGTGACGGAGCTCGGAGACAAGATCGAGGAGTGCTTTGCCGTCCGCGACACCGAGGAGGGGGCTGAGGGGGGCGAGCCTCGCGC
>BHDV01011844.1:138064-150644 GCA_005406045.1 Adoxophyes honmai
TCATGTTAGGCTGGTTCGATGGCTTTTTGGCTGACCTACCTCCAGTGTCAGGGTAACGTGTCACTTATGGGACACCCTGTATGTACCTCCCCTCGTAGATCCTTGACCTTGACAGTATAAAACAAAGTCACTTCCAGTTGTCTGTCAGTCCCTATGTGTGCTTAGATATTTTTAAGTACGCAACGGATTTCAACGCGGATTTTTAATAGATAGAGTGATTCTAGAGGAAGGTTTATGCATGATACAAT
The DNA here is from genome assembly GCA_005406045.1 of Adoxophyes honmai. Lineage (NCBI taxonomy): Eukaryota > Metazoa > Arthropoda > Insecta > Lepidoptera > Tortricidae > Adoxophyes > Adoxophyes honmai. Next base: position 138,313 of record BHDV01011844.1, read on the forward strand.
AGTGAACCATGGACAATTTTAGAGATTTATGTAATGTCGTAATTCTATAGTATACTTAGATCGGTATTGCGCCCGTGCGAAGCCAGGGCGGGTTGCTAGTATATTATAATTCCAAGATTAAGACTTATGCCTTGCTGTAAATTAAATATCTTAACATAGCCAATCAATCCAATATTGCTATGTATATTATGTGATAGCTAATCATAAACAAAGTAAATGCATGTGAATTGTACATAGGAAATCTCAACTTTTTTTGTCAGGTGTGCAGAATTAACTAAATAATGCTACTTACACTGTCATTCTTGCACTACTCGCATAAAAAAAATGACTGCTAAATCTTAGATTTTTTCAGCTTTAAAATGAATGTTAACAGAAATTTTACTAACCTCAACAATGTTGCTAAAGAAATCAGGATAAAGATGAGGCCAATCATAGCGAGCTATTGAAACCATTAGAGCGGCTACTTTGTTCCTGATGAAATATTGCATCACTTCATGTTTGGTCATCAGTTCATTCCACAAAGTCAGCCTTATTTCCGTCTTCTCATCATCAGTCAGCATACTAACCCACTGCCTATTAATAATATTCTGAAACACATTAATATATTAATTTTCATATGACAATCACTTCCAGTGACCCATCGCAGATTCATACGGGAGGGCATTTATAAGGCTAAGTTGATCACAGGAATTCACTTGAAATAACAAAACAAACAAAGAAAAATACAAATGTTTCCTCTCTATATTGATTCAAAATGCTTACCACTTGAATAGCGTGTTTCAGGCATTTAATGTGGCAAGATTTTACATAGTGGAGGTAAGTTTGTGCTTTGCTTTTCCATGGTAAAAATTGAAGCCAAACTTACTCCCACTAATTAAAGTCTTGCCAAATTTGATTGTGGGCACTGTACAAGTTTTTTTTTAAACATACCTCTAAAGTTGTCAGTGTGAACATCAAAACATATTGATTTTGTGATTTTTGAAGAAATAATAAACAGTGTCTCCATGAATCTCTGTGTTTAGAGAAGTTTTCAAGCATGGTTTCAATTTCACGCTTTCTCAAGTTGTTGGTGGTTGGTGCAAAAAATTCAGACATTAACACCTCAAGAGAGGCCAAAGCCTCATTGATCTCCATCTCACTCTGAAAAAAAATTAGGTATTTTTTAAGTATGTAACATTTAGGAAAACATACCCTTGAATCTTGTTTTTTTTAATAATTTAATAATAAGTTACCTAGTTAGGTATATTAATTTTTTATGCTTCATAGCCACTTTTAGTGTAAGTTCAACATACCAAATTTAAGTTAGGTTAGGTAGGTTTTGAGTTAGCAGGTATAAATATTAAGGTATTGTTTAAATTAAATCATTATATTTCAAATATACAAAACTAATGCTATACTTAAGTTTTATAAATGTAAACAAGCAGCAATGAAAGCTTATTTATTTTTAACACTTCTATTTGCAATCATAACAGTAACAAATTCTAGTCTAGGTAAAAATAAAAGATAGGTAGGATAACCTGTTCCACCATTGTGACCAAAAAAATAATGAACATTAATCAAATATTTTAATCACCCACAAGCTTATGATATCTACATCAAATGTGTTCGAGCAGCTCCTCTTGAACAAGCTACATACAGCTTGTTTGATGCATAGTTAAGTCAACTAAGAAACAATTTAATAAAGATAAATGAAGTAATGGTTAAAAGTTACAGGTATTTAACGAAAATTAGATCAATTTTAACAATTAGTTAAAACTATGCAACAAATAAGAGGACCTAACACACATTTGTTACGTCGTTCTAACTACTATGAGGTCGCGGGCGCGGGTGACCAAGATTTTTGTGGTTCAGTTATATGATCCTCCGAAGAGTCGCTTCTGACTGAATAAATTATCAAAAATAAAAAAATAACAACAGTCTCACCATGATTTAGAATTAGGGGTTTGAAATACCAAGATAGTTCAGCTAAATCATCATTTCAAGATTCCATTAAGGCCGAAATAATTGAGATGTATTGATAACTTTTGTGTTTTATTATCTCTATGTGAAAGTACCAGTATGCCAGTCTTAAAATTATGCATGTAAATAGCGAATATATCAGATATTCTGAAGTTACAAGCTTTTTATTTCAGATTTTTTTTTCATTCCGTAGTTTGCTTTGCTAGCACGACTGAATGACATTGACACTATTGACAGTGACAAATAAATAGGCAAGGGCACAGTCTCAACCAAACTTACGTATGAGTAGTTTTAACAATATCTAAAATAGTCTTTTCATGAAAACACTATGGAAAAAACCGGGCAAACCAGATTTGGTCGTCTGTTAGGGCTATTAAATTTCTCAACCCAAAAAAAACGGAGTATAGTTAGCACCGTTAGCACTTAGCCTATGCAAAATTGCAGCATATTTTCAAGTTCTGTATGGGCTTTATTCTCTTTGCCTTCAATAAAAAAAAATCAACAATCAAGCGCCGTGCGGTACGCGCGTTTTCTAAACTGTCAGTGTCATATCTCGGTAAATTTGTGATTGCCCGTTTTATTCTTTATTATAACATTTAAATGTGCATTCATTACAATATAAATAGTAATTCTCATTTTGGACTTCCTGTTTCTTTAGCACTTTACATTTTGGGCTGGCAGGAAGAGTAATAACACTAATTTATCTGTCGTTAGTTTTGGCCTATTGCTTTGTTTCTCGTCTCTTATAACAACACGTTTGCTACAGTACCAACCAGCTAACTCTTCAGCAATGAGCAGATCGGCAATGAATAATGCCTGGACCAAGGATTTAAAAGAAACCTCTAGTAGTAATGGTAATGGTAAGTTAATTTGTTGATTCTACTGTGCTGTTTTCTATTCTTATTACATTTTCGATGCTTTTGATTTATGATGTTATGGTTTTTTAGTACGTAAACCGTCGAAAGAGAAGAAGATTTCTGAGAGTAGTGATAGCAGTAGAGAACCATCCAACAGCAGGAAACGGGTGAAACTCAATGACAGACCAAACACAGACAAAGAAAGGTATTGTAGATAATTACGTTTTTTTTTAATTTACATAATTCCTCAATGCATTACACTTGTTGTATTTTACAGCAAACCTCCCAAGAAACCAATTGAATTGGAAAGTGACCCCTTAATATTGCAGAGGCGGCAAAAACAAATTGACTATGGGAAAAACACTGTTGGATACTACAATTACTTAGTAGCAGTTCCAGTGTAAGTAGTGCTCATGTATATTAATATTTTTTAGCAATGTTATATATAGCTTCAATACGTTTTTTTTGTCGGTTTCTATAGAGTTTGAAATAATAAAGACCCATTATGAGGATAAAGAATATAAATTAGTACATAAAAAAATAAGATAATGTTGTTTTCTAGAGTGGAGCGGTCAAAAGATGATCCGAAGACACCTGATAAATACACAAAATACAGCAGAAGATCATGGGACATGCTGATAAAAATGTGGAGGAAGAAACTGCATGACTATGATACAAATCAAGCCTCCAACTCTGGCTCCTACTCAGAATCCAATCCAGGCTCCACTCTCCAGACTGACGAGGAGGATGAAGAAAATGAAAATCCTTCAGAATAATTTTGTTGCATATAATATTTGATCTACTAATTAGTAATAGTAAGCAATATGTATTGTTTATGAGATGACTGATGTGTATCTTTATAAGTATTAAATAATTAGCAGACATGTACTCAGGACTTTTGACTCTTAAATAATTTATAAGACACTACAATATCAATAGAAATAGGTTAATTCTTAACAACACCCCCACCTGTATGGGTATGTCACATTTGTAATGTGACAAACATTAAGCAATCAAGAGACTACTTAATAAAATATTAATCAGACTTATATTGAAATAAATACAGCGAGTTCCTGCATTTGTATGGAAAACCAAGCATGCCATTTTTTCTCTACCTACTGTAACATCACATGAGCTCTTTTGTGATGGAAATTAACAGTCCGAGTGAAACTGATTCAAAGATGACGCCGTCTTATTCAAGTTGTCCCGTCTCTAGGCAGTTAAACTTAATCTAAGTGGTACAAAACTAAAATAAATCTCTTCAAAGGGATTGCTCTCCCTTTTGGCTTCATTTTGGCATGCGAAGTACATATGCTTGAGTCATCTATTTCGATATAAATCTGTGATATTAATCTTGTCCAATTTTTTAAAGAAATATTATGCTTTTGGAAAATCAATAAAACTACTGAAAATTAACTTATAACATGTATTTCTTAATCATGTAATTTCTAATATGTAAATATTAGTTACGGTTTCAATTCATAGGTAACTCTATTCTGGTTAAGATATCTCTAGCTTGCTTTATCACTGCATGGTTCTTGGTTTCTGTAGCCAGGGTATGGAGCTTATCCATGTATTCGTCAATATTGCTCTCAGTTGCGCCTGCTGGTCCCCCTGTAACAATAAATTCTAGTGTGTAAAGCCATATGGGTATATCTTGAGCCCCTGGGCTGATAAATGCACCTGTAATCTGTCTGGCATTTGGCCTGGATGATGATTGCTTACTAGTAGGTAATCCATTTGCTTGTGTTTTCTTAACTGAAAGTTTTAGTCAAGGTATGCCTTAAGTGACTGGGTCATTATTATATCTCTTTCATCATGTTTAACTAAAACCATGCTAAAAGTGGTAATGTGAAAAGGTCATGGTTTTGACTGTGTAACATTTCGTATGCTCTGCCTGTATGTATATAAAAAAATAACCTGGAATAGCAAGGCTGTGCAAGGCGGGCACCAGCGCGGCGACGAGCGCGCGCCGGTGCGCGGCGAGGGCCGCGGTGCGCTCGGCCGCCGCCGCGGTCTCGGCGCGCAGACGCGCCGTCGCGCCGCTTACCTCCTCTGCATGCCTTTGTAGGATTGCATTCTGGAAGGGAGAAACTTGTACTGTAGTTCAAGTTAAGCAGTGATTGTTAAAACTGATCATCATCATCCTATATACGTCCCACTGCAGGGCACAGGCCTCCTCTCAGTATGAGAGGGCTTGGGCTATAGTTCCCACGCGGGCCCAGTGCGGATAAAACTGATCATATGAAGCTTTTTACACATTGTTAAAAAAAATGTGCAATATGAAGTTGGATGATTTTTATTTTACCAACTAGAAATATACCTATAGCTGTGAACAATTAACAACACTAATGATGATGATGATGATGATGATGAATGAGGTGCCTAATTTATTTTTTCTTCTGTAGAAAATACTTGATGAACGTTTAACTAATCTAATGAAGCTTGATTGAGAATTGACTTGAATGGTCTTTCAACTAAATGACTGAATAATTAGTAATGTGCTAATAGGGGGCACTTGGACCCATTAATGAGTATTAATTTGTTTTGTAATTATGATACCATTTTAGTTAAAGATAATTTAGTATTTTACGATAATTAACATTTCATATTAGTTTTCTAATAAGTGTCAAGTTTTATCAGGGGGCACGGCAGTGCCCCCACCAAGTCGAGCGCAAAGCAAGCACTGCCGTACCATCCTTTACTGGAACCATTTCGCGGCATTTTCAGGCCCCTATTTGAGAACCTCTGGATAATACTAGGACGCTGAAATTTTCGTCATCTAGTGAGCTATAACCACATACTTAAAATCCAAAATTTCAAGTCTGTAGGTAATTCCGTTCCGAAGTTAAGCGAAAGCAAAGTTTCGCATTTTCGACACTCACTCACTCACTCACTCACTCACTCATGATCATCAAAATAGAACTGGTACTTCCCGTTACCTCAGAGAGCTGAAATTTGGTACATGGTTAGGGATTAACGACTACATAAAGGGAAAAATGTAAAAACTAGGATTATCGAAGATCTGGAGTACCTGGTGAAAACACTAGAGCCCAGCCAAACTACTATAGAGATCGACACACTTCTTTTACAAAAAATATTCAACTTAGTGGGTCGCTTCATTTGATGTCAAAAATCTGAGGTCTGAAGTATCTGATGAAGACCGTGAGCTGCTCTGGTACATAAAAAAAATCGACTGTAATTGCAAAACTCCAGCGTAGAGAGACACATGTTCTAATTTAAGGACCGCGAATGAGCAATACGAAAAACTGGTCCTACTGTACGAGATCAAAACCGGAAAAAAGAAAAGAAAGATAATTTGCAAAAATAAGTAAATGTGTAAAATAAGAAAATCTAACATAATTAATGTATATGCTCTCGTTTCTACAAAAAGAAGTGAAATCCCATCAAAAACATTCTGTATAAAATCTACCCAAGTCTCGTTGAAGCTGCTTGTTTATCTCTAAAAAGTAATGAAATCTAGACATAGTTGTGCCAAGTCTAAGGTTCCTTACTGCGATTTCTTTATTATTATAGTTAATGTTGTGTGACTTGGCCGTTGAACACTTTATACCAATTACCCTTACCAGTATGGGCTATTATCTCGCGTAACAAACAAGGTAGTTGCAACATTACATGTTAACAAAATTGACTTGTACCCACTAACATATAAAAAATGTTCAATGGCCAAGGCACACAACTTTAACTATAATAATAAAGAAATCGCAGTAAGGAACCTTAGACTTGGCACAACTATGTCTAGATTTCATTACTTTTTAGAGATAAACAAGCAGCTTCAACGAGACTTGGGTAGATTTTTTACAGAATGTTTTTGATGGGATTATACTTAGACAAATATGATTATTTTTAAAGTAGAGAAAACAAATCTTAAACATAGTGTGTGGTAACTTAAACTCATAATGCTCTATATTTTATATTTATCTCTTAGTGTTTGCCGTGTGGTGTCAGGATAGAATAACACCTCTCTATTTCTTCCGTGGGCGTCGTAAGAGGCGACTGAAGAAATAGGTTTAAGTATGCTTTAGGCAACAGGCTAGCCACCTGTCACTATTCTACCTCTTCCATCTGTTTGCAAACCTGACCCTATGGTAGAAGTGGCTGCGAAGTGTGAAATTGTCACATTTTATGTGCTCTGCCTACCCTGTTTGGGAACGCAGGAGTGATCATATGTATGTATGTATCAGATGAATATACATGAAACCATTAATATGAGTGACAACAATGGTGGATTGAATCTAGTACAGTAGATTATACTTTACCTGCTGCTCGTAGTCAGAGTTTGCTTTCCTAAGCTGTCTGAGTTCAGATTCCCTCAACTTATTGTGTTGGAGAAACTGGTCAGTGAATATTGGTATGTCTGTATCACCACCAGCAATGTCTTCTCCCTTTGAACAGAAAGTGAATTAACACAAAATAGTAGTACATAATAAACATTATGTCCGCATATTAAATTTACTTACGGAAGCAGGAGTTATACAAGGCCTGGGTCTTGGTGGTGTAGGCTGCCGGGGAGTGGAAACAACAGGCACATTGGCTGGGCCGTTGGCCGTTATGGTGCTGGGGTCAGTATTGGCTTGTGGAGTTACTGAAAAAACCAGTTAGATGAGTAAAAAATATTCAGATGGCTTGAGGACCTAATATTCCAATGATAAGTGACTATAAACTACCTGAAGTAGCTGGGCCCTCACTTGCTGGTTGACTATGCTTCATTTTCTTAGCTGATCCTCCAGAATGCTTTTGCTCCATTTGTTGTTTTCTGAATTCCTTATAGGAATCTGTTTTCTTGTATTCAGCCCATTCTTTAATATACCTGAAATAAAGGAGGATTTCATTTCACTTAATATCTATACTTTAACAGATAGTATCATTGGTGTTATGGATGGAGGAGGGATCTTACATGTGTTAACTCTGGGTAGAGATACAAAAGTGATGAACCAGAATATTTTATGGATAAGAAATGTGGTAGGTATGTCAACATCCAAGTTTTACTAACATAAAAACATTCAGTAATCTAAATGGATATTATTTGTCAAGCCTGCAATCTTTAATTCTGCTAAATAGAGAAATAACCAGTTCAATACTATTTCCATGTGAACATCAACATTGATGTATTACTTGTAGACAATAAAATTTGTTACATCACTTTTGTATCCATGGTCCCAGATAGCACAGTAACCAGTATTTAAGCTGTAAATTGCTAAATGTGGCACTAGATTTTTGAATTCATGTGCTCTACCCCTCTTAGGAATACAGGGGTGACAATATGTATGTATTGAAAGCTAATAAAGATAGTGCTGAACTAGAACACATTATTACCCCTAAAAAATAACCTATCAGTTTTTTTACACATGACACAATGTATCTCTTTAAATATTGAATTTTATAACCATCCAGTCATTTCAGAGAGTTAAATTTTACCTAGCTTAGATAGACCTATCTTAGAAAGACATTTTCTACCTCCAACTACCTAAAAGTCTTACATAGGCTTAGACCTTTGTCACACAAGTAATATGTTTAAAGTCAAGCTTGTTCCAATAGCACTAATAACACACTTTTATGAATAATGAAAATGGGAATTTTGTGACCTGGTATTTTATTTTAATGGCCCAGCACCATTTTGCAACCCGTAGTTTATCATTTCAAGGCACTTATTAAGAGCTATTAAGAGTCCTTAGGAACAATACAAGTAGGTGTTTTTCATCCTTACTTTTCCTTGTCTTGGTCAGCCGCGTCCAAGTACTGCTGCTTCTCCTCGGCAGGGAGCTTGCTCCACTCGCTGGCCAGCTGGCGCGTCAGCTCCGCGAACCCCAGCTCGGGGTGCTCCGCGCGCACCTGGTCCCGGCGCTCGTTTAAGTACCGCACGTATCCTAATAATTAATGTTATAATGTTCAAATTCAGAAATATCTACAAAAAATATATCAAATTTAAACAGTAACTTACCAGTAAGAGGTTGCCTTGGGGCAGTAACATCTCGAGGCACTTTGGGTTTACGTTTCTTCGCCTTCTTTGGTGAAGGTTTCTGAGGATCCTTAGCCGTAGAAGCTGCAGAAGTATCATTACCACTAGATGCCGGGGGACCGTGCACTTCCAACTCTGTACCTGACGATATTACAGGTTCTTCGCTCGGAAGTTCCGCAGGTTGTTCTGGTTGTGCTACTGTTGTATCATCCATTATGAGATTAGAGATCTTTAAGAGGTAATTACTATTAATTATTCAAATTTATATGTAAATAACCAAGAATTTATTAGAAAGCCTAAACTTCAGCAATTTGACAAATAAATAAGATGACTTAAACAAGTAAAAAAAAATTATCGATTGCTTTTGATGTTCGAGACATTAAAAAAACCGCTCGATCTACGTGGGGATTAAACTTTGGGGTTTTGCCACATTTTGATCTAATATCTAACTGCTGAATGATAAAATCACACAAACATTAAAACATAATAAATGATACGAGTGTAAAATGGTTTTACATACGAGTTGTTCATCATTCATTATACTTATAACTTTTATTAGTCTTGAATTGTGTTGTGCTAGTAGCCCTAGTGTCACCTATCGTCGAATAGCCGAACTAAAGCCCCTGATCGACAGGCGAGTAAAACCGCCGGTTTTGTGGCTCGTCGGTAAAGCTCGCCAGTGGATCACTGCAAAACCGCGGTCTTATAACAACCGACGAGCCTGGCTCGCGGCTCGTTGTCTAGCGATCCATAAGTATTTGACTTCCAACTTCCTTTCTGCGGTCTTCGGTCCCCAGGCATGACATCTGCCTGGAGAGAGATCTTTCTATTGGAGTCTTTCCCACGTGTTTACTCTCACCCTCACGCTTAGTCTTAAGATGGGTTTTTATGTTCTAGAAAGTAAAATATAATGTAAAATCGTTACCTGACCGATATGCAACGATCTAGTCGGTTGTCTTTGTCATGTACCTTACCCATTACTAAATAAGGTAACTGGCGGGAATGGTTTTTTAATTAAATTAGTATTTTTACATTTACATTTTGTTTTGCTCTTTCGTTTCCTCACAAGCGAAGTGAAACGTCATAGTGTACACTCGTCCAACTGTATATCAATTCGATCGAGCGGGCGAAATATAGTCTCGCTTATCATTGTGCGTTTTATGCAACCGTTGCACAATCTACTATTCAAACTGATGAATTTATACCAGGGATGTTGCGAATATTCGCATCCGCATGCGCATGTGCGGAACATCCTCATAGATTTAGACATCCGCATCTGCATCCGTATAAATCGATGCGGAGTTGATACGGATGCAGATGTGTAGCACAGCGCGGCGCCACTAGAATGATTGTAGCGGGCTCGGCGAGTGGCGTGCCAATAGGAAAGTAGTATTTGGTTTTGGACTTCGGTGAATCGGTGAAGGTGACGCACCTCGCTATTACATTTTTTGTCGCGATATAATCCCTCCCTACCCTAATCAATACCCTACCAAACCAACACCGGAGTTTTTTGTAGATTTGTATCCGCGGATTTGGGCCTCTAAAAATCCGCATCCGCGGATGCGGGCCTCTAAAGATTCGCATCTGCGGACGTGAAAAAAAATGCATCCGCAACATCCCTGATTTATACAACAAAATTACGAAAGTAAAATAGTGTCTACATATAAATTTAACATCAACTACAAAAACGCTATCTATATACATACATCACGCCTGTATTCCCAAGAGGGGTAGGCAGAGCACATGAATTCAAGAATTCAGTGCCACATCTAGCAATTTCAGGGTATCCAGATGGTTAAACGTGATATTGCAGTGACAGGTTGCTAGCCCATCGCCCACAATACACTAACCCTTTCCCAGAGTCGACTCTTACGACACCCACGGGAAGAAAGGGGAGGTGCTATTCTAACCCGGCACCACACGGCAAAACGCTATCTCTTGTTCTATAATTTACTACCACTAACTACTGGACAAATGACAATAGTGTTTGCTCGTTGTTTAAATGCAAAAAGGGTGGTGGGATATGTGTAATCATAATCGCTCGAAATAGGTGAACTGATTTGATATTACAGGAAAAATATAAAAGATAGTTGTCACTTCCAATTATTTTTAATGTATTGTACTATCTGGTGTAATCCTTCTTTACCACTGCATCCACTAAGAAATTCTGTTTCTAGAATCACCTGAGCATCTCTCATAAAGATTTTAATAAGTGCATGTACTAACGCTTGGTCTTCTTGAGATGTTGCAGTTTCCCCAACATTGCCAATATTATGTTGGTTTGTATTGGTGTCATGAGTGTTTGTTTTGTTATCAACACAACCTGTTGTACCAGTTGGGATTTCAGTTTTTATTTCTGTGTTATTATTCACGACAGGCACTTCTTTACCATCATCTAGTTTCATTTTCTTCTGTTCTGACTCCTGTCTCTTCATGAGTCTTCTTTTTCTTCTTTGATTACTCCAGGTATTCTCTGTAGCAGTTATGTCCATTGAAATACAGTTTCCCCTTTTGTTTAGAACTCTGTGTGTTATATGTAAGCCTGCTAAAATTGATTTAATTTTGTTATGTACTATGTCAATATTATTATTTTCTGTTAGTGCTGGTAATTGATATGATGTGCACAAATTCTTCTTACGAGGTTTTTCTCTTGGTGGAACTGAAAACAATTGAAAAATAAAAAACATTATCTTGGATGAATGGAATGTTAAATTGCTATAATATAATACTTGAGTAGATTGTGATTAAAATGTCAAACTATGAAATTTGAAATCCTTGACTTAATTCCTGTCAAGCAGTATTTACCCAATTTATAGATGTTATAGTCCTGATATGTCCAAGCCAGACCCCATCTTGTCACACGCCCTTGGCAGAACTCTGTATTGGTGTAGTTCAATCCCAGTGCTTTCAAATCTTCTAACAATTCCTCTAAATTAAACTTATGCCCAATCATTGTTGTAAAAATTCTGTAAAAAATAATCAATGTGGACAAAAAAATAATGGTAGAGAAAAGGAGGGCTTTTCCCAGAATGGAGACATTATTATGGAAAAAAATATTCTAAAAAAAACTCACATAATTTTGTCTTTGTGTTCTTTACTTTCTTTGATCATTTTTCTGCAGAACTCCAACTCTCCACCTTCAGTGATTAGCTCATGTGGTGATCCAGTAAAGCCATTTTTTGGAGGTGGTCTATAAAAAAAACTAGCAACTGTTTTGATACATATAGTCTATGCAGAATCTAATCTGAGAAAGATGATCTATTAGACATCAAGTATTTGCTAGTCATAATAATTACACTGAATGTTTTCCAACCATAAACCTCATCAGAAATTGCACACATATCTGGTCAAGCTCAATATTGTGGGTGTAAAACAAAAGTGGCAAGCATTACAATCTCATTAATTAATAAGTAAACAAAAAGCTATTCTAAATTGTTACTTTAATTTAATTTAATCTAAATATATAAAAGGAGAAACTGACTGACTGACTGACAGATCGACGCACAGCCTAAACGGCTAAACGTAGACACTTGAAA
>BHDV01011866.1:0-65106 GCA_005406045.1 Adoxophyes honmai
CGTTCGCGGGTGTTCGCGTCGCGAGTGTAGAGCGCGCATGACATTTAGTAGTGGTTTTCTGTACCATAGTACTTTCGTATAAACCTAATTTTATGCGATGCAAATGTATTTTTTCTGTTGTTTCACCTCATAGTCTACTCTACACTATTAAACTTGGTTCTGATGCAGCTGCGCGGGTGGTTGTGCATTTCAACAGCCGCGGCGGCGACACCGGTAATTATCGCCTCTGCTGCACCGATTGCGGGCAGATAACTAGCTCATAACACAATGTGCTGGCGACTTGTAACAAAATTGGTTGTAGTAATAACAAAAGTTGTTAACAAATTGTGGTAAATAGAAGATGCGAAAAAAGTACTCCAGGACTATTGATAAGAATTATAGACTTACGTATGATTTATACGACAGGCTAGCAACCTATTAGACCTCTTCAATCTACGTTAATACATTCAGAACCAAGGACCCGGCTCCCGGGTTCTTCATAACGTTCGCGAGATGCCGAGAACCCGGTAGCCGGGCTCATTTTGTACTAGCTATAGACTACTCGGTTCCGCGCAGATGTCTTGATTTTAGGCTTGGTGGTGAATGTGTTAAAATGTAAAATTAAGCTAGAAGTACCTACAAAATGTAAAAAAGTCATTTTAATTAGATAAAAAGTTTACATAACAGTGAAATGGCGGCTAGTTTGTAGCCTAAAACGTACCTATTTTCCTTATTCACATCCATAGAAGTAAAAAAGACAAACGATAATCTACATAAATTAATAGCTATATTTAAATCGCTTGACCAAAAATACGACAGCTGTACCTATAATATACCCTTAGCTTGGCCATGGCCTGTGTGACCCGTCGCAAGCGGTTCTAATTAATGTGGTGGACAGCCGCCGAATATTTAGATTTATCGGCTGATTCGGACAAATCGCCGCCCGAATATAGCGCCATCTGTCTCTCTAATTACAACCAGTTTAGCAGATATGGGATATGTCCAAAGAGACGTATTGGAAGCGGTCTTATACGTTTTTGTAGTAAATTTGCCTCTCAATTAAAAGGTGAAATTAAATAGTAGATTAACTTAGGGTTGATTTAGCCAAACGATAGCACGGTTTTGTCACGGAATTTTTGCTGATTTTTCATATGAAGAATTGATTTCCTCGCAAGTAAAGCGTTACATGTTTCAAGATTTCATTCTCGTTTTGTTGAATCCAGCCTTATTGTCGAATAAGTAGACTTACATTCGAATAAGCAGACTTACAGACGGATTTCCTCATAAAACTACCATGGGACTCACTCATAGTAAAATACAACGGGTCTACTCACGTTTTTAAATCAAAATTAGCACGACATGTTTTGGGCCAACCATTAGTGACCCATCATAAAACTATAAGTTCGCACGATTTCTTGTTGATAAACCACACTGACCACCACCACTAACGCTTGTGATGGTATTCATCTAAATGTCAACTGGAGCTCAGTACCTAAGTAGTTTTTCAGATAGGTACTGGAGTTTGAAACCAAAATGTCAATAGTTTTCATCTTTATAGATATTATTATTGTCTACTTGCTTGTGGCGATGGCTTTAACTAAATTCATATCAGCATAGATTCATATCATACCTAATAACTTCATATTTTGACGCCACGTCCGTAAAGTGCAGTGGCGGGCCGTAAACAGCTCGCAACATATTACTCCCCACGGCTTTGTCTGGCATATTGCTTCCGCTCTAAAGCCTAAACTCAGCCCAAAAAAAGTCAAATCCGAGGCTTTTCTGTCTCCCGTTTTGTAGCGTTACAACTGACTTTATTTTAGTAGTTAAGTGTGGGATTTAGAATAACACCTGTGCATTTCTTCCGTGGCGTTAGAGGCAACTAAAGATAGGTTTGTTTTAGGTAACAGTTTGGTTTGCAACCTGTCACTATTGTCACTTATTTGTAACTCGGAACCATAAAAACCGGCCAAGCGCGAGTCGGACTCGTGCACGAAGGGTTCCAAACCAAAAACAGCAAAAAACACGTTTTTTTTCTATGGAGGAAGCTCATGATGATAGCTCATTGATTTTAGTATTTGTTGTTATTGCGGCAACAGAAATACATCTTCTGTGAATTTTTCAACTCTCTAGCTGTCACGGTTCGTGAGATACAGCCTGGTGACAGACGGACAGACAGACAGACAGACAGTGAAGTCTCAGTAATAGGGTCCCGTTTTTACCGTTTCGGTACGGAACCCTAAAAAATGCTAAAACTGGCTATGAAGCGCGATGGAGTTACTATTTTGTCTACGTAGCGTTTCGTGTGCTCTGCCTACCCCATTTGAGAACATGGGCATGATTGTACGTATGTATGCAAATGCATAAAGATTCGGCGGGCAATCGATTCAGATAACTACCATGTAGCGATGCTAATGTTTCTGATCCCTAACCAATCGATTTTACAACTAAGGGTAACCTTACAATGACCCACTACAAAGGGGCATTCTCTCATTAGTCGGCGACTTCAAAAAAACGGCGTCGGCCCGCAGCGGCGCCCGCGGCTTGTTTTAATGAGTTTCGCTGCAAGACAAACGAAATTAGCTCACACACACAACACGAGTGTGACACACACCCCTACATACCCTAAAATATGCGCGGACAACTTACGAGGGAGTCGCCTTTGTGCCCGGCGTTTGCGAATGTCGCCGGTGTACGCTCGTAGGATGCGTGATAATGTTTTAAAGTTTCGTGATTCTCACTAATATTTATAAATTATGCGGACTTAATCACGTTTTGTTGTAATTTTAGTTACATCGATGTTTCGGCCGCGTTGCTACAACCGTGGTCACGAATAGATTGACAGTCTACTGATAGACTACTTAATTAGACTTTGTTGTTTGATGCGTCGTTAATTCGAGTAATGGTAAAATTATAACATTATTTTGGATAGAAATTATTAAAATTTTAACTATTAGTTACTATTGACTTAACTATGCATCTCACAAAAATCAGTCATGTATGTTTTTACCATTTGTTGTATATTATTTTTATCTGGAGTTAACGACACAGTAAACATCAACAACACAAAGTATTCAGGTCTTGGATGCACTACGGATAGATAAAAAAATACGTTTTACGTTAATAACGTCACGAAAAAAAATTACTGTTTTTAAAAAATGTCTCCGTATTTTAAAATTATCTTTTTTTTATAACTATAATTGTGTACAAAGATGAAACATTTTTTAGTAGTCAAAAATTATTTTTTTTCATAGTTTTTCATTATTTTTTTACTTCTTTATGGACTAATCTAACCAGTCTTGATCTTGGACAGAATCCTTTATTTTTCCTGAATACCAAATAACGCCAGTAAATCCCGTTCCATTTTACACGACCAAAATTATCAATCATTTTTAGGAGAGTTTAACCACTCCTGTCATTGAGTGTTCTGTGGCAGGACGATCATAAAGCACTGAAACCACAGCAATTCCACATAAAAACTTCACTCATTTAAATGTTATGAGCCCGCGTTTTGTTAAGCATCGTGTAGCGTTCTGTTAGCAATTCAACTTTTATGTAATTCGTCCGACGCGAATGTCAGGATATTCGCTGGTTTCAAACTCATGTTTTGTAATTATCTACATTGTGTAGGTACAGTTTTTATGGGTCCGTATCTTTAAAGGGAAAAAGGGCTCTGATATGGTCGCTTTAAATGATATTATAGTGGTATCACAGGCGGCTAGGGTGGTACACGGTATATTATAGACAATCAAAAATATTTACAATGTCAACACAATACGTGTTCGGCCGTCAGAGCACACACCAGTTCATACCTATATTAAACAAGTATGCAGGGCTATACTGCCTTCAATAACTTCAGTGTCTATCTTTCTGTCAGTCAAGGCTCTTTTCCTCAGGAATGCCAGGATAAGTAACTTGGAAATTTATATTTACATACTAAAATTTGCAGTCGTTTAAACGTGTGAAAACGTGTGAAAAACTCAAAATAAGTTAATACATAACTTAAACAAGGTTCAGTTCAGAAAGCGACTCAGGTCGATAGTTAAATTATAATTTAGTACTTGTAATACATAACTACAATACTCAATCGAAGTTGTGTAGAGACAAAAACCGGCCAAGTGCGAGTCGGACTCACGCACTGAGGGTTCCGTAAACGATACGTAAGTAAACGATACCTTGATGTAGCTTACAGCCAACGCCATCTAGTGACAGATTTTCGAACTAATGATAAATTTTTATTTTTATTAATTAAAAAAAAACTACTTGGTAGATTTTGTTCAAACCAATTTTCGTTGGTAGTTTTTATAGTAATGTACATCATATATTTTTTTTAGATTTATCACTCTTTTATTTTAGAAGTTAGAGGGGGGGGGACACAACTTTTTCAACTTTGGAAGCGTCTGTCGCGCAAACGATACACTTTAGAAAAGTATGACGTTAGAAACCTCAATATCATTTTTGAAGAGCTATCCATAGATACCCCACATGTATGGGTATGATGAAAAATTTTTTTTTGAGTTTCAGTTCCATGTATGGGGAACCCTAAAAAATTGTTGCTTTTTTTTTTAATTTTGTGTCAAAATCTTAATGCGGTTCACAGAACACATCTACTCACCAAGTTTTATTAGTATAGCTCTCATAGTTTCCGAAAAAAGTGGCTGTGACATACGGACAGACGGACAGACGGACAGACGGACAGACGGACAGACATGACGAATCTATAAGGGTTCCGTTTTTTGCCATTTGGCTACGGAACCCTAAAAAAATACCAGCAATAAAACACCAGCATTCGTTTCTGGTGCAACGTTGTAATATTCTCTTGTTAACGAACCATGCTCCCCCTGAGATTACAATATTCCGAAACATGCTATTGATCATGTTTCTGCGCGCGCGCCTACGAGTGGCGTTAGCGCTTGCCAGGAGCACCTGTCTTTGAATAGATCAACTATTCTGGCTTAAGAGCGGGCATAAAGCTATAGTTTGTGCAGTTTTCTATACAAAATTTTGTTACTATTGTATGTTAAGTTACGCGCCTGAAGCTTTTGATATGGTTTATTTAGTTATTGTAGTATTTTTAAGTCCTACCACAAACAAAAATAAGATTTTATATTTTTTTTAAAAGCATTAATCGATTCTGTTTGTGACTTGCAATTACAATCGTAATGTCTGTAACATTAATAAAATACCATCGAACCAATTGATTCCTGAACCACAACAGAACCTATTCACAGTGAACGTCATAGTGACATTGCATTGTTTGACAAAGGAAATGTTAATGACTTTTATTGTGACAACGTTCTGCCGTGGGTCAGGAATCAGTTGGTTCGATAGTACCTGCTCTGCCTTTAATTTAACTAACAATAAGTAAAAATGAACTCTGGCCTGTGATTTGGTATAATACCCGCTTTTACGTTCAACCAACCGTTCGGTTTAAATTCGGCGCTGGTTTAATCGGCGGCTGATGACGACGATTACCGAGCGAGGCAAATTAAACAGTGCTTGTGTTATCGATTGCTCTTAGGACGTGCACAGTGAATTGATGGATTGGTCTTTTTATACAAGAAGGTGACTAAAGTGTTGGACAGCAACCTTAAGCAAATAGGTATGTCGCAGATCAGAAAAATGGTGCAAGAACGGGTCACATTTACACATGCGTTTGATTCAAAATTTTGTTAAATAAAGAAATGCTGCGGATTTATGACAAAAATTGTACAATAAAGTCAAAATTCGGTATAATCTATATATATATAACTCAAAGGTGACT
Source organism: Adoxophyes honmai (assembly GCA_005406045.1). Lineage (NCBI taxonomy): Eukaryota > Metazoa > Arthropoda > Insecta > Lepidoptera > Tortricidae > Adoxophyes > Adoxophyes honmai. The sequence continues at coordinate 5,744 of BHDV01011866.1, forward strand.
GACTGACTGACTGACTGACTGACTGACATAGTGATCTATCAACGCACAGCCCAAACCACTGGACGGATCGGGCTGAAATCTATATATATATAACTCAAAGGTGACTGACTGACTGACTGACTGACTGACTGACATAGTGATCTATCAACGCACAGCCCAAACCACTGGACGGATCGGGCTGAAATTTGGCATGCAGGTAGATGTTATGACGTAGGCATCCGCTAAGAAAGGAATTCCCGAAATTCCCACGGGAACGGGAATTAGCGAGAAAATCCCGTTGTATGAAAAATCTAAACCTAATGCGAGCGAAGCCGCGGGGCAAAAGCTAGTATTGAATATATTCCATCTCGTTTTATTATGGAACAACAGGAAACAGGAAAGAAAAGCCGCCGATTTCATAGGCAGGGGATTTCAACATCTGAAAAAAATGGATGTTCGTTTATCTCGCAAAAACTCGGGAACGGCGGGTTTGATTTTGGTTTTGAAATGTTCGTCATAGACCAAAGAAGGTTTATACGGTGCGAAAGTCTGGAAATCTTGCGAAAAAATATGTTGCCAAAACGAAACGAAGTTCGCCGCGCTAACATAATACATACACGAAAGAAATAGCTACCGCTGGCAAATACTCTTTCGCTCCAGGAAATATCAACTATGACGAATGTCAGGGTCTTGACAAAATAAAATCGACAAAAATGTGTGATACCTAATAAAAATTTACGAAAATGTGGGCATAAAATAATACAATTTATCTCGTTTAGAATCTTACGGAAGTTTATAAAATTCCTTGAAAATCTTGGGAAATTTATAAACTTACGGATCTCGTTATTTTCCGGTGACAGATACACCTCGGAATCCAATAACAAAATGCCGGTGGACCCCCCGCGAGGAATGCAGATGAGCGCTCGTTACCGCGCTGAGCTGGCGAAATGATCTCTGATTCTTAAATATTTGCTAACTTTGCTTGCCTATAACCCTGGTTTACAAATTTATTTTTGCACTTGGTTAGTTCGTCCATGTATTGGGCAAAGAAAATACAGGATTTATCATTTATGCCTGTTTTTGCTTGATGTCATCTAATGCTACAGATATAACGGCATGGATCCTGGCATTGGCCAGTTTTTAATTGGAGCGAAAATAAAAACAAAATATGGGCAAGACATGCTGCTAGAAAACTTAACTTCTATTCTGATGATCCAATAGCATGGTTTACAGATTTTATTTTAAAGTTTCAGGTTCGAATTTCTATCGTTGTCTGAAACGCATTTTTGTCAGGGTTGTGAAAGTCCGTTAGTTGTCACCTATTGGGCGCTTTCAATTATGTTATGTAGGACACTAGTAGGTATTCCTGTATCAGAAAGAATATTATCAAAACATGTAAATGAGCGCCTCGTTACTGCGGCGCTCACAGGCGCGCCGTTGAGCTACAATAATGGCTGATTTTTACTTATACTCGTACAAGGAGTAAGTAAAAATAAAGGAGGAATAAAAGCAATAAAAATAAGGAAAAGAAGAAAGAGAAAATAAAGATAAAGAAGTAAGGAAGATAGGTTATGGTATGGTTCAGGCGACAGACTTGTAACCTCTCACTTTTACTTCTTTCATCAATATTTACACCTTAAAATAATATATTCAGTGGCTACTAAACGTGAAATAGTCATAATTTTACCGTGTATCATGTGCCTTGTCTACCACATTTGGAAATTCAGGTCTGATGTATGTGGGTAAATATTCGGGCGTTTGAACCGCTGTCATTATTCTCAACACCTTTTATACCAAATTCTTTGAGAAATGTGTATATATTAGTCTAGTGTGTACCTATTTATAAGGCACAGACACTATATAACACACTTATTGTACCAATTTCTTAAGAAATCTGATAAAAAAAAGTGTTGAGAATAATGACAGCGGTTCAAACGCCCGAATATTCACCCATGCATTCAATACACGTTCCGATTTTATTAATATGGAAAAATAATTTATTTGGATTTGGATGTTATAGAAATGCTACTAGAGCTTAGATATTTTATTATGGCTACGGATTTTCTCTACGATATTTGGAAAGTAAAGCCTTCCACACAAAGTAAGAGCCCGTAGGCAGTAAACTGATGTAGGCTGCAGATTATTGGCAGGCGTAGACGCGACAAAGCGTCGCTTAGATTAGCATGTCACAGGCGATATTAACGCGACGTGATACTTACGCACGGCGGGCTTTACGGCACGTCGGAGGTCGTTCACCTAGCTAGACCCAAATAAAACTGGTAGGAAATATATAGAATAGAGAAGAAAAGCTTTAGTGGCAACCGGTAGCATTAGCATGAGTTTAAAAAGAGCGCACTGGTTAACGACAGCAAACAATTTGACTGGAGAAACTTACGACCAAGTTACCACTATCAGCGCTGATGTAATTTTCTGAGGACGGATCTCACTATTAAAATCTTTTCTACAACATCGTAACTGCAAGTTTCGACATAAAATGTAATATTTAGTATTTATGTCATGCAACTGGCTCGAAATAGGAATATTACCAATTTCAGAATTATGTCCACCTGCTAAACATTCAACTTCCTTGACTGTATGTTACAGTAATGTATGTACATTCCTGCATACCTGTAGGTAAGCTGTTGACGTCACTCTAGCTGCTAGAGTCTAGCATACCTGCCAGCGCGGGATAGACTAACTGTAATTGTATGACGTCTCTAGATAGACAGAGACAGGAATAGTCCCATGCTCAATTTCAGTCGCACCTCGCCGTGCTAAGCCAGCCTAGGGTTGGTCGAAACTTTTCAGTACAAAGAGAGTAGGTATTCTTACGAGTACAAACCGAGTGCTCGATGCACTTGATATTATCATCTGTTTTTCCCGTGATCGGCGATTAAATGATCACGATTACGCCACGCGTCCAATTATAAACATAAACGGATGATAACACATTCTGGCTACTTGTGATTCTATCGTACGAGTTCGATGATGATAAATGAAAATAATTATAAGTATTACTTTGAAAATACGACAATCATAACAACGCAACACAAACTAAGAGCTAAAATGGAAAATTATAGTTCGACAATCTCGTACGCGACCCTCCGTGGGCATGAGGCGGGGGCGGGGTGAGGTAGCACGTCACTGCGACGCGATGTTCCCCCCGCCGCCTGCAGGCCGCGCTGGCGTCTGTAGTATCCCCCCCCCGCCACTCACACCTAAGGACGGTCCCGTTCGAGGTTGTCAGACTATACCTTTACAAAGTTACGTGATTTTAGTGAGTAGGTATTACACTGTGTACTTATAATACAGTACTAAAATCTGTACAATGGGTCTTTTCACTAATTTTGCTTGTAAAGCATTTGAATCACAAAAATAAAAATAATACATATTGTGAGCCAGGAGGCTGACAGTGAGTATTTTTATTATTACAAGGTTTTTATTTTAGTTTTTCACTCGTCCCTATGTTTTTTTAGGTACCTACTCGTACATACATACCATCACGAACAGGGATTGTTGAGCCATTTACCTATGTTTTTAACTTGGTCGTGTAATACTAATCCAATAGCTGACATCTAGTCTGTCACATCGGTCATTGATTACACGTCTAAATTGCGAACAGTGGCAAGTGGCTCAACAATCCCTGTTCGTGACTGTACGTCGCGCCTGTATTTCGAATTGAATTTGGTAAGGCGCACGAAACGCTACGTACATAAAACCACGATTAAATCACCGTGCCCACTATCAGCATGATTTTTACATACATACATATACTCATACAATCACGCCTGTGTTCCCAAATGGGTAGGCAGAGCACACGAAACGTGACATAGACAAAACCATGATTATGACTCATCACGCTTTGCAAAGTTTTAGGTTTGCAAAGATAGAAGAGGTAGAACAGTGACAGGTTGCTAGCTTGTCGCCTTAAGCATGATTTTTAGATTTCGTTTAAAGGCATAATAGTGAAAGATCGCGTGCCTGTCGCCTAAAACATACTTAGTTTAACCGACCAGGATATCGTCGAACACTAAGACGTTTACATACATGCATACACATGTTATCTCCCAACCCGGCGGCAAGTGGCCGTGAATACGCCGCGTGGGGCACGCGCCATCGCGAGATAATAAATACGCCTTATCTGCACTAGCGGCGCCGCCGGCGTTGCTCGCCGCACGCTTTATGCCGTTGGTATCTCGATGCTGGTTTGTGATAGGATGTAGATTTACATAGTAGAATATTTTTTCTGGTTTTTTTCTTGGAATATGACACTTTATATTCGCGAGTAATTTTTTTCATATCAAAAAGGCAGGCAAGAGTGATTTATATCAAAACTAAATTTTACATACATGCATACAATCACACCTTTGTACCCAAATGGGGTAGACAGAGCACAGAAAACGTGACATAGACAAAACCATAATTATTACTATTTCACTCTTCGCAGCCAATTTTAAGTTTGAAAACAAATGGAAGAAGTATTTAGTGACTGGTCGCTAGCCTGTTCCCTAAAATATACCCAAAATCTATACATCCACGGAAGAAAAGGAATATTATTATTCTATTCCGACACCACACAGGCCTACATTTTAATACACAACTAAATTTTATTCTCGTATAAAACGACTCTTTCGAAATTTGATGCTATTTGAATTTATGGTCAGTATCAAATCCAATCAAAAGGAATTGCAACCTTAATATTCTTCTTTATCAGTTAAATAGGTAGATTATTATGGTTCTGCCAACATAATTATTTTAGGCCCGTGTTGCTAGGTGACTAACAACAAACTGGCAAAATTTACGATTGACATGACAACGCGATGATAATCACAGATTATAACTACGGGAAATAGATATCAAACCAAGGCAAGACGCTGCGTAGATACAGTCGAGAAAATCGAATGTTTAGAAGTTTGACCGTCGTCATAGTTTGCTCCTAATTATAACGACAAACTTCACCATGAAGTTTAGTACGAGTACAGTCAGGGAAATTGGATGTTTAGCAGGTTGAGATACTTCTGAAACTGGCCTTATTACTATTTCCAGCCAGTTTCATGACATAAACACTCAATTTTGAACTTCATGGTGAAGTTTGTCCTATAAAGCGAACAAATTATGAAAGCGGTCAACCTGCTTAACATTCAGATTCCCTGACTGTACTAAGTATTGTCATGCAACTTAGAAACAGGAATAGGGGGTCATCCTGAAACATCGAACTGCCCTGACATATTACTTGTAGGTCTCCCGAAAAATGGTCCGACGACCTGCCACCTAAGCACGGTGTGAGGAATACTGTCAGTCACTGCCTATAAATGAATAAATGACATGAATACTGGTTGAGGTTCCGGTAGGCGATGGCTGTCGACGGCACGGCATCGGTATGTTTGGCGATAAAAAAAAAAACATGGGTAAGCTTGTGTCCAATAATAAACTGTGATATTATTTTGCACTGCTAGATCGAAACAGAACTAACTCAAAATGTGCCGCAATTCAAAACTAAGCTATAGGTTCATACGTCAAGTCTCATTTTTGAGTAGTGGCACATTTTGAGTCAGCTCTGTTTTGATATAGCAGTGCGAATGGCGTTCTGACAAACCATCTGTTCACAACACAAAGGAATACCTTAAGAGCCAGCTTTAACTCATAATTAAAAACTACAGGCTAGGTGTTGTGTATTATTTAAACGATAAACGATAAATAAATTGATCGGATTAAATTGTGATAAAGCAAAAAGTCATAAACCATGAGCGTTTTCGATGTTATGCAAACGAGTTTATCTCGGCCGATTACGATAGCGGTGCTTTGGTGAGCGTATTAACAGTGTCGGGGATTACGCGGGAAAGCGGTAGATGGCGTTGGGAGCACTGGCTAGTATTTTGGTTATTGAAAGAGATAGTTGAGTTGTTATTATATTGTTGCCCCTTATGTAAGCACCCATAGAAATGAAATGAGACATTTCGTTCAAATTTATGGACTACTAGCTTTCCACCCGCGACTTCGTTCGCGTAAATTTCGGATTTTGGGGTCGTAGGTTTCTGAGCCTATTCATAACAAACAAACAAAGTTTTCCTCTTCATAATATTAGTGTAGATGTAGATATCTAAACCCAAATATTTTACGGAATCCTCTTTTTTTCAAAATAAAATTTAGCCTATGTTACTCGTGGATTATGTGGCTTTCGAATGGTGCAAGAATTTTTGAAAACAGTCCAGTAGTTTCTGAGCCTATTCATTACAACCAAACAAACAAACAAAGTTTTCCTCTTTATAATATTAGTGTAGACAGAGCAATACTGTTTTATTGTCGAGGAGGCATCGTCGTGGGTGTCTCGCGCCGGCCGCTGCGCCAGCGCATGCGCGTCGTTAACCGCCCGCGCGCCGGAACCGCTCGTATAATTACAACGATTACTCGGACGTTAATGCGTGATTGTCGTTTTTATATGACTTAAGTTTTATGTATGTCAACCATGTTTGTAGTGACAGTTTTCGGTTCTCACAACAGAATAAAACAGACTGATTGTGAGTGATAAAAGCTAAGTTTTGATTAATTTTATTTAACTGACATTAAAGATGGAAAAGGATTCCTTGGTTGATTAGTATCATCTACTATTGACAGATTGAGAAGTGTATAGGATTACAAGTTTATTTTTATCCAATATGTTACTGTTTTTGTTGCTTCGAGTTTAAGTACTAGATTGAAACAGAACAATTGCTCATAACCTTTAATTTTGTCAGAATCTAATTACTTAGCTCATGATTCTTACCTGCTTATTACAAATCTCGTGGTGTAAAAAAAACTTCATTGAACATTAAGAAATTATGATTAAAAATAAAATCAGTCGGCTCACTCCAATGAATGTTCACTAAAATAAATTACCCATTTCTCATACAACTTATCTTCACTATTTTCTTTTATTTCAGACGTGTCATTTCGAGAGCCAGATGCAGAAGGTGATTCCATCTTAAGAAGATACTTAATAACTTTGCAAAATCTAGTAATACACAAAAACAGACTTACCGCCTCTAGACCGTAAACATACAATTAAAGTTAGGTATCAGATCCAAACACGTGACAGATTTTGCGCACGTTTTAGTGTGAGCCGTAAAATTTATCGCACTCCGGCGCAGCTATCTCGCCGTCCGTCACGCGGCCATTTACATACACTATCTAATCGCTGATAGCATGAACTACCGGAACTGCAGCGCGTTAGTAAATTCGCCACGGTTTGTTTGTGGTGGCCATTCGCTATGGGGGCTTTATGGGTTCTGCCGCCGAGGGGAACTAGTGGGTTTGGCGCGGCAAGAAGCTGTCGATTCGCTCGCGAGACTTTTTTTCTTTAGCTCCAATCGGACACTCGTTTATAGTCTAGCGAGTAGACTATCCTGTTTCGCTGCACGTCAAGTCTCTATAGTATCTTTACTGAAGATTGTATAAATTCGAAGGTAGTTGAAACGTGATAGTGTAGCTGAGTACTCTGAGTAGTTTACTTGAAAGAGGACGCAAAAAGATTTCACAAATATTTTTTAAATTGAAAGTTTGTCACCAAAATATAGGTACATACTTACAAACATACATACACAACGTCTGAATTCCCAAATGGAGTAGGCAGGGCTCACGAAACATCATATAGATAAAGCCATGATTATTTCACGTTACTGGTTAGATAAAAAAGGTGGTTATAATCGTGGAAGGTTGCTAACCTGTCGCCTAAAACGTACATAATATTATCATCTACACGGGCAGCCAAAGATAACATTTCTTAGGGATAATCAGGGGTATCCTGAAGACGAGTACCGTTCTAGTGAAGGAGAAAGCCCTGTGGCTTTGACCCACAACGAATACTGAGACATCTCATTGCCATTATTAAATACAGTGATTGATTGACTGCCGCAATATTTTTTTATCTGTATCTTATAATATGACTTCCTTGCTTTGCTACCATTACTTACGCGTTCACAGTTTTACAGACGCCACGAAAAATTATACAGTACCACCTTGCTAAATATACCTATCAAATTTCACTGCAAAAGAAGAAATAAAATATCATCCTTATCAGGGTAGGTCCACTCCGCAGTTTAGGTACGCTCCGCCTACGGTCAGCAAGTAGCGATAGAAAGAGACAACAATATTTTACCCCTAAAAATGTTCGGGAATGGACCTCCTCTATGTAGTAGCTATTGCAAGGTTCACATCCGTTTTGAAGGCGGTCGAGCACTATCAAATAACAAATCATACTTAGCTGCGTTACGCGCTGCGGCCGTTCCATCAGTCACACCGGATTATCTTCAGCTGACACGATAAGGGGTTTCATAACGCCTGTTTACTTTGTTTACGACCAGTAAACAATAACAAAACGCTGCAGAGAGAAGGGAACTGTGAGATTGGAGAAGGAAGATTGTGAGCTGCTACGTACTTTCGATACTCTAAACTGAGCTACAAAGCGAACGGTACAAGACGTGTAACGATACCATGAGTTCACTGCGACTGTACCTACTCCCTAGCAACAGCGTAAACTATTCAACCGACTTCAAAAAATTAGGAGGTTTTATGTTCGGCTGTATTTTTAAAAATTTTGCAGCGCCGTTACACTACATAATTATAGTAGAACATAGGCGTGTACGTGTAAGTAAATCATGTTCTCATGATTTACTTACACGTAGCCAACACTGGTTGCCAATAAGACTGGCAGGCAGCGTTGGCTTGGTATTTGTCTTGTGTGAATAGTTTTACTATAGAATAGAAACTTAAACTCAAATCATTTATTGCATAAATGTTGTACGGAGATGTTACAAAATTGCCTATGCAGGCCGCGCTTAAACATTTACCCTGTGAGGGCCCAGCAATTTTAAAACTTATAGCACAGCAATTTTTAATTAATAATGAATATTGATAGTAGCGGATCCCGCCATACAACGACCTTCACCGAGCTGGTTAATGGATCAAACACATTTTTATGTAATTTAATATTATCAAAGAATATATTGCATATGGGTTGCCTAGCAAATTTCTGTCCAGGATTAAAAAAATCTATATTTCACCACTTTGGTTAATGGATAAATTTTATGCCAATCGAAAGTATGCAGCCCATAGTAGGTATTATGTAAAAGATATGTTGCCTATTTTTTTTCCTGTAGCTGTAGCAGATCAGTGCAAATTACTAGTATCGATTTACCTGTTCATACCTGGCAACGCAAGGGTTGTGACAGGAAAAAAGTAGGTAACCTCACTTTTTCATATACTATGGGTTGCATACTTTCAATTGGTATAAAATTTATCCATAAACCAAAGTGGTGAAAGAAAGATTTTTTTTTTATCCTGGACTGAAATTTGCTAGGCAACCCATATGCAATATATTCTTTGATGTATTACATAAAAAATGTGATTTATCCATTAACCAGCTCGGTGAAGGTCGTTGTATGGCGGGATCTTAGGCTATGAAAACAGAAACAGTTTTTCAAACCAAGCCAGCGCTGGCTGCTAACGCTATCGATGATAGAGCGCTTCTCTATTTAACTAGCCAGTGGCCAAAGATGGCTCGTCTACGTACCCGGTGCCAGCATTACTGGCTTCGTACAGGTATACTTCGTATTAACTTGCCTTAAGTCAAAAGCATGTCAACTGGCTTAAAGCCAATGATACACTGGGGGACAAATGTCCCGCGACATTGTGTCGGCGACATGTCAAGCGAAGTCGGCCGATTTCGCCTGACATATCAGGCGACATCGCACGACATGTCGAGTGAAGTCCGGCAACGTCGCGCTACTTCGCCCGACGTTGCTGGGGACACGTGTCCCGGGACATTTGTCCCCTAGTGTAGCATTGGCTTAACATAGCAACTAGCGCAAGTCAAGTCGCGCGCGAAATACGTACCATTGTTTGAATAGACGTCAGAAAATGACAGTTTATTTCGCGCGTCTGCTGACGCGTGTTACCGTGCTAAGCCTACAGAAATCATTGACGAGTTGAATCGGAAATTATTCGCATCGCACGTATTCGCTATCGACTGCAGTAAATGCAGTTTACGACGACAACTCGCGGTAGTGGTTCAGAGTGCTCATAAATATTAGCTGCAGTGCTGATGCACTACTTAGTGCAGCAAATTAGCTGTCGGGCGTGGTGTCTGTTAAGACAATTACAGTATTAGCGGGTTGTGCTACTGCCGTTGCTGTATTTCAGTTGACGTGATTTACGTGAGATCTTTAGATCTTTGAGTGTATGCTGTATTTCCGTAAAATTATGTTTCCATAGATGTTGTAAGAGGCGTCTAAGGAAATAGGTTTAGGTATGCGTTAGGCGAAAGGTTCAATTCACACCAGAAGAGCGGCGAAGGGCGACGAAGCGGATCTCAGTTTCAGTGTCATGAGAATTTTAACTTTATTTTCATTACAATAAGACTTATTATCGCATGAGAAACTCCAACGAGGCGCGCGAATGCCCGCGGATCCGCGGGAATTCCAGCGAATTCCATAAAGGAAGCCGTGCGACTGCGCGAAAAGTCACGGGAATGCCCGAGGATGCTCGAGCTGTCGCGAGCGGCCGCTGGCAATATCCCGCCCAGAGATCTTGGTCTTCCCGCGCATTCCAGCGACCTCCTGCGCATTCCAGCGACTTCTCGAGCAGTCGTGAGTATCTTCGCGCCTTCTCTACCGAGCAGGTCGCTGCGCTTCGCCACCCTTCGCCGCTCTTCTGGTGTGAATTGAGCCAAAGGCTGGCAACCTGTCACTATTATACCTCTTCCATCTATTCTTAATTAAATTATGCTAGAAGTGGCCGCAAGGCATGAAATAATCAATGTTTCGTGTGCTCTGCGTACCCCGTTTGGGAACACAGGCGTGACTGTATGTATGGATGTTTTCATAGTATTGAAGTTTATGATTATGACAGAAACAAAATAAGTTCAAAAAACAAGTTCAACTTACTTCCCGCCTCCCTTAACGTCTGTTGTACAGTCACGGACTGGGATTGTTGAGCCACTTGCCACAGTTCGCAATTTAGACGTGTAATCGTGTTAGCTATTGGATTAGTATTACACGACCAAGTTACGAACATTGGTAAGTGGCTCAACAATCCCGGTTCGCGTCTTTCAGTCAAACCAATTGTTTTCTGACCCACCACATAACGTCGTCCACGTTTACTGAATGTGTTCTATGGTGGGTTAGTAATCATTTTGGTTCCATAGTACCTTGCCTCCGCCGCCGTCCTTTATTCCCAGCGACGGTCGCACACAAAAATGTCGATAAGATCAAACTTAACTCGGTTTATGGAAGTCTAAATATTTTAAACATAAAACTACCGTGAGACTCACTCATAGTGAAAACATGTCGAGCTAATCTCGGTATAAACAACGTGAGTGATTCCGTTATTTTTCACTATAAGTAAGTCTAAATATGTTCAGCAGTGGACGTCTTATGACTAATATAATGTTTGATGATGAGTATAAGTCACGTCGCCCCATCCTGTGACATCCTGCACGAATACGCACCTGCGGTTGTATTGCCCTTAATTATCTAATCTGAGGTTATCACTATGCAAAGGAAAAAATAACCTTTATTTATCAAAGTTACTTTACCTGTTACAATCTAAACTCGATTTTTAAGCCGATGACGTCAAAACGCAAGAGATAATAAGTTTTAATTTGCAAGATAACATTATCTTTAATTTTGATATACTCACGGACAGTGAAAAAGGGTGGCATTTCGTATAATTTTCTAAGAAAACCAACCCGTTTTTATTTGCCGTGAGTGCAAATCAGTTAAGAATCGTAAATGTTATGATGTATTGTGTTTTGTAACATTGGTGTGTTTCGGGAAAAGCCAATGATAAATTGTTATATCAAGATAAAATATATATTGACATTCAGATAAATTGTATGTTATTCCGATACATAGTTTTCGTTCCCATTTTTTTATGAAATCGCAATGGTTTTAATTTTTAATTTTTTGGTTACACGAGTACTTGGCATATTGAAGTTAATTTTTTTGTCCTTTTAAGCCAAGGATATACTAGGGGCCAAAAATGTCCCACGACACTTGTCCCCAGCGACGTCGGGTGAAGAAGTACATTGCACTACACGAGTCAATACGACACAATAAGTCTCGCGATGTCGCCAGATATGTCAAGCGAAGTCCGACAACATCGCGCTACTTCACCCGACGTTGCTGGGGACACGTGTCGTGGGACATTTTTGTCCCCTAGTGTATTCCTTGGCTTAAAATGACAAAAAAATTGCGACACGTGTCAATACGACACAATAAGTCGCGCGATGTCGCCCGATATGTCAGGCGAAATCGGCCGGCTTCGCTTGACATGTCGCCGACAAAATGTCGTGGGACAATTGTCCCCTTTGTGTATCCTTGGCTTTAGTATTAAATAAGATTGCCATAAGACTTACAACTTTAAATTACAAGGATGGCGGAGAATCTAGAGACTTTGCATTTCAAAGCGCAGATTGAGTTACAAAAGCAAAAGGCGAGGTCTGAAAAATGTCGTGATCATTAATTATATTTAATTACCGCCCGCCGCGATTTAAAAGGCGCTCCGTAAAGAAGTGTGATTATTGACTTAATTATTCACCGGAATGAAGTCGCGGCGAGCGAGGAGCTTGGCTGCGCGACTGACAGCTAAAGGCCCAATCAGACGGTTCATTCGGATGAACGTTTATCCGAGTGATTGCTTCATTTTTCTAGTGAATTCATTCGACAGTTTGTTTCATTCCGTGTTCAGACGTGTCATTTCGAATGAATAGTACCGAATGAAAGGCGAAAATGAAAGAAAAATGAACCGTCTGATTGGGCCTTAACGATGCCGCTCTTTCCACTTTTAATTGGCAACGCACAAAAATCCGTCTTTGTTTCACATAAAAATACCACAATGATAATTCTATATTGAACATTTAACTACCGTGAGACTCACTCACGTTGAAAATTTAACGGATAACTCACGTTCATTAAATCGAGTTTAGCTCGACATGGCAGTCGGCAGTCGCGCGAAGAGTGCGGAGGCGCGCAGTTCGCGCTTGGCTGCAGTATCCGCCGCGGCTCCTAGATGAAGGGCTACGAATGAGTCCGAAACACGTCGAGCTAAACTCGATTTAATGAACGTGAGTTATCCGTTAAATTTTCGAAATGATAATTCTGCCTAAATACTGCTGATATTAGAATAAAAAATGAAAGAAAATAACACTCTATTGCCATGGCAATAAAGCAAAGATAGAAATATTAAATAGGTACTCGTAGGTACAGTCAGCTGCAGAGAAAAGTAACCCCCCGCCCATACAATGTTCTATTACTGGGGGGTTACCTTTCTCTGCTGCTGTCCGTACATAAAAATGAGTGTAAAAATTTGTCGTGCAAGTGGGTCTATAATTTCAAAGGAAGTTTTATGTGCGTCGGATTAATATTATTACTGGCGCTGTAGCTACAAAAAAAAGTTATGTGATGCGGATTAATTTTTATTGCAGCCATTAATGTAGTGAAATAACGGATTTACTCACGTTTTATAAGCGCGCTTCTATCCGCTGCCGTGGCGCGTAGCTTCAGATGGATCACGGATTGACCCGAAACATGTCGGGCTAATCTCGGTATAAAAAACGTGAGTAAATCCGTAATTTCACTATGAGTGAGTCTCACGGTAGTTTTATGTTTAAAATCCACTGTAGCTTCAAAAATTTTGCAGATTGAAACTTATTCTACGTGAATTTAAACTCACATTAGCTACATAATCCTATTAAATTTATAAGTGTTTTCGTTTCAGTAACTTTAATGACAACGGATTAAACAATTATCGTAAACTTTTAGTGATCATAAACTTGTCTGGTTAGAAAATATGAAAGAGTTTAATGATTCAAACACAAGAAAATCAACGCCTGATTATATTTATGAAAGCTATCTACACAAACAAGATTGTTATCAAAGCAGTAACAAGACCCAACTTCAATGGGGATAACACGCCCACCTTTCAAGAGGAAACAGAACCGGCGCTAAGAGACGTACAATTCATTACGGCGCGTAACACGCGTAAAGGCTCTCATTGTGAGAAGTCGGTTATCCTGGAAATCTGAGAATACACTGAATTAAGGTGCACGGGCTAGGCGAGACATGCTTCTATAATTCCGTGTTTGTGTTAAAAACGAGTCGCTTTGACGTCGCGGGCTTAATGAGCGCCTTCTTGCTCCCCCCTTTTCCCTCTCCCCCCAAGATCAACAAGCAGGCCCAACTTTATTCATATGGCTTGTGTATATTTGAGCGTTTCAAACGTTTTCGGGGAATCCGTAATATTCAGGTTCAGCCGTAATCTGATACAAGGCGGATAACTCTTGTAAGTAAATGTTTGTGACTCTACGAGTAGATGCTTTGGTTATTGTGTTGTTAGCTTCCTGATGCAGTCTTTGTCAGGTTTTCGAATAAACTGTTATCATCCTCGGTTATGATAAAATGATGAAATGTGGTTTATCTCGACATGATTCAAGTTAGTCAGTAGCCCTCCATTTCAGGAGCCAGGACAGCATCTGTCAAAAACATAACGCGCATAATGGTTTGGTAACATACGCCGGGACTCCTACACGAAGAGCTACAAACGAGTCTTATGATGGTTTTGTGTTCAAAATCATGACATGTGTCAATAATCTAAAGTTGCGCGCCACCGCTCCGCTGCGCGTTTGGCAGCAGCAGCCGTGGCTCCTAGGTGAAGGGCTACGAATCTCGATTAAAAGCGTGAGTTATCAGTGTTTGAGATATATTTTGCAAGAACCAACACAGCGTTACGAAGTAATTCAATGAGATTATTCAACACTTCAGCCGTTATTGTTTCTTTCTTCTCGTTATTCCGGACTTATTCTCCGCAGCTATCTTCGAACATTGTGCAGAACTACGAATAGGCAGAAAACAATACCTAATGGCTAAAAGTGACGAATGGGTCATTGTCAAGCATGGCAATTTTTTTCGCCAAAAAATGAAACACGTGATTTATAAAAATCAAAGGTATATTACGACTCTTACTCTAACTTGCAACAGAACTGAGTATCATTCAGAGATCAATTATTCGAAAAAAACGATTTAAAACGAAATAACGATATTTCGGTTCCACCAAAAAGACTAATATGTCCACCGAGTGGACTAATTATGTTAATTAATAATAAATAAACAAAACAAAAAGCGGTAAACATCTTAAAGAAAAATAACGTTCGTGATATATTCTCATAATCATGAACAATCAGACACGTAAATACACTCAAAAAGTACATAAAAAATATTTTGTGTCTGTCTACCGAAATGACAATTCTTTTCGGTGGACAGAATATGCCTTCGTCCTCCGAAGACTAGAAATCCTTCAAGTCTTCAAGAAGCATGTATGAAAGTGGGGGTTTGGTGGCTGTTCCTGGTTTTAACGTTGACGTATCCGAACTTTTAGAATATACGTCCAAAAATTGTATACTTTTATGAACATTTTTTTCAATCAACAAACAGACTGCACTCTCTAATTTTTAATGGCTGCTGCATTCTGAAGTCATCAACTTCTTTCTAAGTAAGTAAGTTTCTTTGCTTTCATCATTCTTCTGTTTTTCACTGCAATACGTTCACCCATTTCTTGGTACTAAAATAACTGGAATCGAAGGCGGTATTTTGCGTGCGATGTACTTTTAAGTTTCTTTTTGTATATTGTTTTTTTTTCTGCATCGTCGTGCATCATTCAATTTTTCCTCCAAAGCTTATTTTGTATGTTTTTGTTAAATCTTCTACAGTTTTTTTTACCTTTACAGAATTTATGTTTAAACATTCACTACTCAGTCACTAGTCATTTACGGATAAAAAAAAGGAACCAGAAGCTAGTTTTTATAGTTATAATAAAAAATTAAACCAAAGTACAAGAAATCAATTAAAATACAATCATTTATCGTTTGGGTGTACAAAAAGTCCACCAAAAAGACGTCCACCGAATGGACTTTTTCCGCAATATCATTCACAACACCAGCCATTTAAAGGATTATTCAAAAGGCAAGGCATATTTACAATGTTTGATTGCTTAACTAATTATTAAAAACGTTTGGTGGATTTATAGCGATGTACTTACAAAATACAGCAGTAACCGGAAAGACAATTCAACATTGACAACACCAAATATTCTTGTTAACACAACAATATCGTCTGCTGCGCACAAGTCACGGCAAAATGGCTGTTAACAGGGATAGTACGATAGTGAATGAGTTAAATTATATGCCCCGGTCTATTCATTTGACATTTCCCTAATTTTTCTGGAATTTAAAGTAATGTCCACCAAAAAGACAAAAAATGTTGTGACAAGATTCAATGATGCAAAAAATGTGTTTTATTTCCATCTAATTTTTTAAATCCTATTAATGTTAAATGGAGATCATACATAGATCAGGAAAACATGGCATTTTTGTACAATAATAAAAGAGATGTATTTTTTTGAAGCCACATTCTATTAACAGGTGGAACCCGGACAGTCCACCGAAGTGGACTTTCAGTTACATTTGTGGTGATAAACAAAACAATAATTACATTTATAGAAAATATGATATAGTATAGTCTAGTACGTTTCCTGTACTTTATAGTTATGATGTAAATTAAATGCAATTATTAAAAATGTCTGATATATTACAAATGGACATGTTTTTTTAGGGTTATGACAATGACCCGAATAATTCATTAAATAATGCCCAGCAGTGGAAAGTGTTTAGGCTTGATTATTATAATAATGCAATTGCAGGCAGCCAAAAAGGCTAAATTTTTAATAAAAAACCTGTGAAGCCTTCGTGAGCTTAATCACTAAGCTTAGACGCAAAGGCAAGAGGCTTAAGTTTCGCGTCGCAGCCGAGCGCGGCAGACGAGAGGCGGGCGAGCCGCGCGACATAAAATTATGTCTTGTTAATACACTGACGGACAACGAAAACTGGACAATTTTCTTAGAAAATTGCATAGAATCCTACCGAGAATATGTTTACTGAGAAAAGGTTAAGGTGTACTTTAAGCGACGGATTCACAACCTTTCACTATTATAACTACTGCGAACTTAAAACCTAGAAGTATGCTACAAATGGCCACGGATCGTGAAATGTCAGTGTTCTCATAGCCCCTGGTATATTCCATGGCAAGATTGCGCGAGCCCCCACTACAAAAATCTTGCCATAAAACTTGCCAGGGACTCTACGACACGGTTTGCCACACGGTAGCGTCAGTACAGAAGGTATTGTACTACTTACTCTTTTCTTGTGCAGGATGCTGTCCAGATAGACAATTTAAAAGTTAAGCTTATTTTTTATAATTTAAATATTTCTAGAACAGCTTTGTATCTAAAGATTTCTGAAGGATCTGGACATCATTCTTTGAGAGATTCCCTTGACGCGCGCCTTACTATAAACTAGTGTTTTTATAAACAAGTTGTAATCTTCCTGAATACAGTTGAAAAGAAGTTGAAACGTTTTATTTAATTCGTTGCTAGAGAATTTGCTAAGTTAGAAGCAATATCGACCCCGTAAGATCCAGTACCTCAGTTTAAAGCTCCTCAAGCTTTCCCCCTCACAGTATACTGCACCATACCTGCTACAGTGTAGCAGTGTGTAAGGAGTGTATCCCACAATTTAAGTAGGTGCTCGATTGTGGATGCTGGTACAGATTCGGGTACAACCTGAACAATAAATCTGACGACCTCATTCCGACGAAATCTAGGAATAAAAGTTGTGTTTTCCCGAAGCCAGATTTCTTTCCAATATCGAGCTCATAAAAAGCCCATCCGTTATCTATGACGGAGAGTAACCTTGTTCTCCTAAAAAGTAAATCTTGTCAGCATCTTTTTGTCGGGAAGATTGGCGTGGGACATCGATCACGCGCCGTCTCGCTCGCGCACAGCGCGCTGTCCCTTCCCCTCATTAACCGTCTTTTGTCTTCGTCCAGTTGCGTGCTAATTACGGCTGTTAAGTCAAAGAGAAATGTTCTCCGATGATTAAGATTTTTCTTACAAAGGACTGGCATTTTTTTTTTCAGGAAATTGCAGTTTTGTTTACGTTGCTTTTTGTCCCAATTTTACAGCCTGAGAGAAGACAGCAAATTTCGTGTGTAATTGGAGGGCCTTTTTTGGTCGCTCAGCTTTGTGAAGAGAGACGATTTTATTGTAATTTTAGAAATACCTACATAAAATATAAAGTATACAACATAAACATCAAGCTTGGACGTCTAAATGAGGAGAGAGCACACGAAACGTTAGCAAAAATTAAGAGCGTGCAAACAAAATTCGGTGATTTTGATGTTTTTCAAATGCTTTAGAAAGCTATAAATCCTTAAGTTTTTAAAGAAAAACTACTGTAACATATAAATAAACTCTTTTTCTAGGGATTAACGAAAAGAAATATTTTATAAGCAATACAGATTTCTTTTACTTAGCCAATTTGTTGAAGGGTTTTCACAAAAATACGCGTCAGAGCTGTTTTTCACTTGAAAATTTTCCATTAAAATTTACCATAAACGATATAAACTTGTTATTATCTGATAGACAATATAGTCGACTGAGGATTAACGGTGTAACATGAATCAAATTATTGGTTTTTATTATTCAAATATCATTTTACATAATTTCAAAATTGAACCATTACTTTATTTTTTTTCTCATTGATTTTAATGTAATTACAAATGAAACAATTTTATTGTAAAATTACAGAATATGTTTAGTCTAACCATATTTTTTTCATGGCTAAATATGAGTTAATTTATTTTTCACGATTTTTTAAACTTTGGCCCAAAACCACTAAGGTCAGGTGGGGGAAGAGAAACGCAGGGGTAGGAGGGCACTACAGACCATACTCACTCATAACTCGACGAGTTATGGTCTGTGGTGCCTCTTACCCCTGCCCTGCCCCTGAGTTTCTCTTCCCCCACCTGATCTTATATTACGTTCGTAAAAAATGTTTGCGCCCTCTTAAAGAACAAATGGGTCATTGTCATAACCCTAAAAAAACATGTCCATTTGTAATATATCAGACATTTTTAATAATTGCATTTAATTTACATCATAACTATAAAGTACAGGAAACGTACTAGACTATACTATATCATATTTTCTATAAATGTAATTATTGTTTTGTTTATCACCACAAATGTAACTGAAAGTCCACTTCGGTGGACTGTCCGGGTTCCACCTGTTAATAGAATGTGGCTTCAAAAAAATACATCTCTTTTATTATTGTACAAAAATGCCATGTTTTCCTGATCTATGTATGATCTCCATTTAACATTAATAGGATTTAAAAAATTAGATGGAAATAAAACACATTTTTTGCATCATTGAATCTTGTCACAACATTTTTTGTCTTTTTGGTGGACATTACTTTAAATTCCAGAAAAATTAGGGAAATGTCAAATGAATAGACCGGGGCATATAATTTAACTCATTCACTATCGTACTATCCCTGTTAACAGCCATTTTGCCGTGACTTGTGCGCAGCAGACGATATTGTTGTGTTAACAAGAATATTTGGTGTTGTCAATGTTGAATTGTCTTTCCGGTTACTGCTGTATTTTGTAAGTACATCGCTATAAATCCACCAAACGTTTTTAATAATTAGTTAAGCAATCAAACATTGTAAATATGCCTTGCCTTTTGAATAATCCTTTAAATGGCTGGTGTTGTGAATGATATTGCGGAAAAAGTCCATTCGGTGGACGTCTTTTTGGTGGACTTTTTGTACACCCAAACGATAAATGATTGTATTTTAATTGATTTCTTGTACTTTGGTTTAATTTTTTATTATAACTATAAAAACTAGCTTCTGGTTCCTTTTTTTTATCCGTAAATGACTAGTGACTGAGTAGTGAATGTTTAAACATAAATTCTGTAAAGGTAAAAAAAACTGTAGAAGATTTAACAAAAACATACAAAATAAGCTTTGGAGGAAAAATTGAATGATGCACGACGATGCAGAAAAAAAAACAATATACAAAAAGAAACTTAAAAGTACATCGCACGCAAAATACCGCCTTCGATTCCAGTTATTTTAGTACCAAGAAATGGGTGAACGTATTGCAGTGAAAAACAGAAGAATGATGAAAGCAAAGAAACTTACTTACTTAGAAAGAAGTTGATGACTTCAGAATGCAGCAGCCATTAAAAATTAGAGAGTGCAGTCTGTTTGTTGATTGAAAAAAATGTTCATAAAAGTATACAATTTTTGGACGTATATTCTAAAAGTTCGGATACGTCAACGTTAAAACCAGGAACAGCCACCAAACCCCCACTTTCATACATGCTTCTTGAAGACTTGAAGGATTTCTAGTCTTCGGAGGACGAAGGCATATTCTGTCCACCGAAAAGAATTGTCATTTCGGTAGACAGACACAAAATATTTTTTATGTACTTTTTGAGTGTATTTACGTGTCTGATTGTTCATGATTATGAGAATATATCACGAACGTTATTTTTCTTTAAGATGTTTACCGCTTTTTGTTTTGTTTATTTATTATTAATTAACATAATTAGTCCACTCGGTGGACATATTAGTCTTTTTGGTGGAACCGAAATATCGTTATTTCGTTTTAAATCGTTTTTTTCGAATAATTGATCTCTGAATGATACTCAGTTCTGTTGCAAGTTAGAGTAAGAGTCGTAATATACCTTTGATTTTTATAAATCACGTGTTTCATTTTTTGGCGAAAAAAATTGCCATGCTTGACAATGACCCAAATGTATGAAGTTAGATAAAAGAAGTATGACAGTTACTAGCCTTTTTCCTTTGACACTTCTTACAAAGTTCACGGTTGAAGTTGAGAGTTAAAATTTTAAACCTGAAAGTACAGTTGAGTAAGTAGAAATCAATATTGTGGTTTGAAATAATACAACCGAATAGTTCATAGTCATGTTTTATTGAGAAATTTCAAGTTTATTAACATTACTTTTATATAAATTCAGTTGCTAGCGCATTCTATACAACCTGCACTATCCAGTCTTCCCGCGGCCGCGCCCTGCCCCCTTCCCCTTTTTAAATAAAACTATAATATAATAAATAAATAATATGCTACATTACATACATAACATGTTCATTAATGCATTCACAACCATCAGCGCATACAAGTGTCTAGAAAAGCATTCGCGTTTCTTGACCAGAATGCTTGAATAAAGGGCTCTAATTTTAAAACGGAATACTATAAGAATAGAGTTCATTGTACTCATTATTATGCGATCGTATAAAAGGGACACAGGAAAATTTGGCACTTGAGGTATGCTCCGGTTTTGGTGGCCATGAATGCCGAAACACAGTTTTTCTTAACACAGTTACAATTGTTGTCTTGTGAAGATAATTAAATTAAATCGGGAGTCCCTTCGACAGTTATTCAGTATGATAGATAAACACCAATTTTATTCCCCCTTCGTTAGTTGTCATTAGTCATCGTCAACAGTCATCAAGTTTAACACAATGTCAGTCACCATCAGTCACCAGTCACCAGTCACCGTCAGCGATCGGTCGCCGTCAGTCGTCGTCGTTCCCTGAAGTCGGCCGCGGGCGCGCCCCGCCTCACTAACCAGCTACTAAATACGCTATCATATAATTAACTATTATTATATTACACATACAATGATCACCTGTGGTTGCACTCTTATTGCTATAGTGAATTTCATTATCGTAGAGTCATAAACCTCTGTATCAAAATATTACAATAGCCTCGCCCTGCCCCCGCCCGCACTCTGTCTATGTACACAGCATTATGACTAGAAATGAGATATACTTTGGCTGAACTTTAGACTAGTACAATATAGTGTATTCGAATAAAAAATTAACAACTATTTTATTCATTAGACCTGTCTTGTAATTCGTTTAGTTGCGCAGCCGGGCGCTTCTCGTACATCGTTACTTTAGTTCGCTATCGAGAATTTAACTACATCAATAATGGCTTTAATTACAATTATAAGGTGTAATATTTAATCTAATAATATTCATAACGAGATGAAAATATTATACTCAGCAGGATTATCGTGAAACTCGCTTGTGATCGGCACAGAACAACAGAGAGTGTATTAAAATGACAACCTATTCTGTCTGTTGAGCTAATGCAGATTGCTGGCGAGTTTGACAATAAGCTTGCAGGTGCTGGAAAAGGGGAATCATAACAAAATAAACATTTAATGCAAAAGTAGGGCGCGACTCGCCGCGGGCGAGCGCGCAGGCGTGGACGGATCACTCAACAGACAGACACACACGAGCTTCACAGTCCTACACGAGTATGGAAATACATAGTATTCAATTCGTTCGTTTGTAACTTTTAAATATAATTTAACAAATAAATATTTCACTCGTTTCTTTGGCATGGAGTCTTTGACTAGTGGGTTGAGGGTAGGTTGGAGTAGAGCGCCGGTGGGTGGCGCGCGGGCGCCGGCGCGGGCGCCAGCGTGGCCGCCAGCCGGGCGCCCAGCGGCTGGTACTCCTTGCCCGACCGCGGTCGCAGGACGCTTGCACACTGCCGTCCCGCCCTGCACACACAGACACACATTATCATTATCACACACAACCAAGAACCCTTTAAAACAACGCGTCTTAAAAACTCCAAGAAAAGTAGACTTACCGCATGGTGACCGGGGTGTCGGTCGAGGAATGTGATGAGCAGATGGAGAGCGTCTCGATGTAGTCCGACATGTCGGACGCGCCGCTCGACGAGCTGTGCGTATCAAGTACACCTACAACAATACAACCATCGTGTTTTACTGACGTAACCTGACATAATACTTCACATGATATACCCAGAAAATTTTTTGAGGCAAGGTTGCTTACCTCTGAGTGCCTTGAGAGACAGGAGAGGGACTTCGGCTTCAGCTGACGAAGATTTATGCGTCGCATCGACGGCTCCCAACCGTGGCGCGTCGCTGGAGCGCGCGCGGCGCGGCGGCGCGGCGCCGGCGGGCAGCGCGGCGCGGCGCGCCGTGCGGTAGTGGCGCCGCGCCGCCGCCGTCGTCAGCGGCAGCTCAAACTCCCCACCACCAGCACCTTCTACCCCACGCCGCAGCGAACAACTAGACACACCCGAATCGTTACTGCTAGACGAATCCCGGTTGCCGGCCGTCTTTCCCGGCGCTGCGGTTCTCGCTTTAGAAGCCTCTGAACTGTCCGCGTCTGACAGTTTATGGCAGCCGCAGGGCGAAGCGACTCGCGAGCCCGGCGCGGCGTCTCGCAGAGTCTCCACTGACGACGTCGAGCCGTGGCTGTCGGCGCTACCGTCAAACTCTTTGACGTCTTCCAAAAATCGTGAGGAGTCCGCCGAACTTGACCGCTTGCGGTACTGTACGCGCGCTGATCGGTCTGTTCTCGTCGCACTATCACTGGTATCGTTGGCATCTCCCGTTGAGCCTGCACCCCGCAGGGCAGCTCGTGCCGCTGGGCATAGAGCGGGATTGCTGGCAGACTTCTCCTCACCGAGGCTGCGAGCTGCGCGCGCCGGGAGTCGGAGCGTGTGGAACGCAAAACCACCGATTGGCGACATGGGGGTGTATCCTGCAGGGGGCGCTTTGCTAGCGTCTAGTTTGAGGGGCTCCATGCTGTTGGGTTCCATCATGAGGTACTCGTCGGTGGTGGGCGGCGCGCAGGCGCAGCGGCCGGCGCGCAGCGGGCAGGCGCCGGGCCGCAGGCTGGCCCCGATGGCGTCCAGCTCGGCCTGCGTCACGCCCGCACGCCGCAGCAACGCGCGCGCGTTCTCGTAATGCTCCAGCGACAACGCAAAGCTCAAATTTTCATAGTTAGAGAGTGGTCCACCTTCTAAATCAGACGCTTCGACTCGTATTGTATCTTGGCCACCTTCACCTCCGAGGGATGCTTTTCTCTTTGTTTTTCGGGAAACATCTATCGTTGCGTAGAGCGCCGTTCGGTCATTATCGTTAGGTGTTAAGTTTTCTTTGTTAGGAACGAAGCTGTCCCCTGGTGTTGTGGCTTTCCGACAGTAAGGCAGTCTGATCCAGTTGTGCGCCCAGTCGGTGACGCGGCGGCACGGGCAGCTCGCCGGCTCCAGGCTCTCTTCCGTCTCCACCACCGTCGCCTCCCGTCGCCGCTTCCCAAACTTAAGCAAACATCCGCAAGGTTTCTTCAATATGACAGCGTTGGACGTCGCACTTTTAGTTATTGTGAACAATTCATCTTTCAAACATTCCTTGAGCCTCTTCGGTGTGTCGTAATATTCTCCTTCAACCTGGCCAAAAAGTAAAAAAGGTCACACACAATCGAAACGATAATTCAACTAACAAAAAAACTTGACTATTTTTAAAGCCACTCACCTCAGCTAAAGGAACTTTAGGCACGTCGTAATTTTCGTACGGACCAATCTTGGATCCGACATCCTCCAATTTCACTTTGGATCCACAAGCGCAGTGAGGCGGCGGCGCGGGCGCTTTGCCAGGCTCGAAGTGCGTTGGTTTTGGTGGGCGGGGCGGGGCGCACGCGCAGCGCTCTGCCGGCGCGGGAGACTCGTGGAGCGCGTCCATGGTCCACGCGGGACTGAAAGGCGCGGCGCCCGGGGTGACAGCGACAGTTGAGGAACGCGACATAGCTCCTAACTTAGACATACAGCTCATACATCTTTCAAGCGCTGTACCAGCCCATGCGGGCTCTGCTCCGTGTACAGACGCCGTGTCGCCCTCGCCGGCGCGCGCGCGCTCCGCCGACGGCCAGATAGGCGACGCCGCGCCCGCCCCGCCCAGTGGCAGCGAGCTCGGCAGCGAGCGCTCGCCCGCGTTCAGCTCCGATAGACGAGTGTCTGGTCGAAACGCCTTCGTCGATTTCGGACTCTCTCCACCTGCATAAAATTTACGTTTTAGGTACAGTCACTAACAGGGATTGTTGAGCCACTTGCCACTGTTTGCAATTTAGACGTGTAAACAATGCCCGCGATGTGGCAGAAGATGTCAGCTATTGGATTAGTATTACACGACCAAGTTACAAACATAGGTAAGTGGCTCAACAATCCTAATGTTACATAATGATGGCATATGGGTCGTGTTGCGCGACAGTAAGAGCTCGTTCCCACTTATCCAATCAGTGTTTGTTTTCGGTCTGTCTAAATAGACGGATGTGCCAGTGCCAATACAATTTGTATAAACCTGTTCACATTATGATCCGGGAAGAAATACTGATCCGAGTTATTTGACGGACGTTTTGCCAATGCGACCATCAGTCACAACGCCCGAATCGGATGAGTGGGACCTGTTAAGTGGAAATAGGCTTTGAAAATAGTAACCAGTAAGCAGCTAGTAGTAACCAGCGTACCGTCAGTCCTTGCAGGACGCGCCCGTCGTCGCGGCGAGAGCCGGCCCTGGGCGGCCAGCTCGAAGTCGCGCGCGAGCTGCTGCGCCTGGTCCGACACCATCACAAACAGGCCCTCGCCCGCGCCGCAGTGCGAGCCGCCCTCGAAGCAGAACTTGCCCTCCACCACGCCGTAGCGCCTGAGGATGCAAACCACAGTAAGTCTTTCGACTCATTTTGTTGACTTTTTTGAACAAACAAAACTTAACCGAAGAAAAATATTTATCTTAAGGTTCTCCCCAACTAGTTGAAACAGTTCCGATCATGGCCGAGAACCTATGATAGGAATCGGTCAGTGCTGATGGAAGCGTTTTCGACGACCGAACAGAGCCGATGACGGCCGAAGTAGCTACTGATGCGTTCGTAGGTACTTGTCTATTGATCTGTTGCTGATCACAGCACAGCATGTACCTCAGGTGCTGCAGCTGCCAGTCGCCCAGCAGGCGCGGCGGCACGCCGGCCGTGAGTGCGCAGCGGCGCTCGAGCAGCAGCAGCCGCGCCGGGCCGGCTCGCCGCGCGCCCGCGCCGGAGCCGCCCGCCGCCAGCACCACCATGTACTGCCGCGCCTCGCCCAGGTGCGCGTTCACCTTCACCTACACACACCAACAGTAAGCAAGATGGAAACTTGTGCAAAAATATCTGTAGCTTGAAATCGGGTTGATCACTAACTTTTATTTCAAAATCATCAGTAGAATTAGCACGGGATTGCGCGCGAAATGGACTATCTAATATTTCCTGACGACTCTAGTCAGACAGTGATCGGTATACTCGTAGTCTGCCTCGCTAGTGACTCAACTCATGCCTTGTCGTGCTCAGTTTGCAAATTTAACAAAACAATGCAAGTAAGTTTCTAAAAGGTCACCGTTTGCAGTCTTTGCGAATTCTTAACAAAACTATAGGGCACAAAACTGGAAATTCTGTATAATGTCGACCAACATGACAGTTTCCAATGACAATGCACAAAGTAAGTTGCTAATGCCTTGATCACACGTACCGAGTAGAGTGGCGAGAGAGTGTTCTCGGCCGAGTACTCGGTTCGTGTGTAGTATGAAGGCAATAGTACACACGAACCGAGTACTCGGCCGAGAACACTCTCTCGCCACTCCACTCGGTACGTGTGATCAAGGCATGAGAGATGGAGTTTTAAAAATCTGAACCTTTTTCCACCTGAGCATCCCATATTAATAAGACAAAATTTACCTGCCACTGTATCAGCCTCTCCCGCGTCTCAAACGCAAGGATGGCGACGAGGTCCCGGCAGACCAGCGCCAGCGTGTTGGAGTGCTTGTCGAGCGTGAAGCCCGCCTCGGCGCCCAGGAATTGCTGCAGCGACAGCGCGGCCTTGACGCCGCCGCCGCCCGCCGCCGCGTTGTAGCGCGCGCGCGCGTCGCGGTACAGCTGCAGGTGCACGCAGTCTGCAACACACGAGCACCCTGTAGATGGATCCCAACTAGTGGTCCCTGGACCACCCGTGGTCCACAAAACTCGAAATATCATCCAATTTATTGGCCAATCAATTTAAATGGAGGCTACAGAAGAAAACCAGAAAAAACTCATTGAATCATAAAAAGATAGAAACTGCAAGGATGCCATTGAATCGAATTCACTTGAGTAATTTTGGTGTAAAAAAGCAATTAGTTATAATATCAATTTAAATTATATTCGGTTGGATTATTGTAATTTGTTTTATTATAGCTGCATGGCGAACTAATATTAAAATTTAAAATAGTCCCTGACCAAGAAAAGGTTGGGAATCCCTTTTGTAGACTATAGGCGCGCTAGACTATCTATCATTTTCTATCGTTTATAGTTAAACAGTGACAGGACTGGTATAGTCTATGTCGCGCGCATTTTAAGCCTGCCTGTCTACTAGAGCGGAGCAGAAATGATAGTACCTATCTATCTATCTAGTTACAACATGAGGGAATAGTTTTCTGCCTTAGCAGTAAACTATGAAACTTGAAACTTATTTCAAGCAACGCATTCTTCTTGGCAATGTTCCTAAGCGCTAGTACGTAAAAAAAACTTGTTAAACTGCTCTCTTGCGTACAAGATTAAGAGTTTTCAACAAAATGGTGGCTAAAAAATTGCGGCGTGCCAACGCAGCGGTTGTTTTCAATGATATTTTGATATTTATACCATTTGTTCGTGGTACTAGACTAGAGAAATCTGCAACCTGTAATCAGTGTATGTGTGAAGTTCACGTGAAAATATTGACCTTGCTTATTATGCTTCATGAAACATTATTAAAACGGGTAAATTTAATGTAGTTTTCCAAACAAAATTTTAATACCATTGAACGCTAAATTAAATGGCTAAAGTTTACCAAATATATAGCACAATTTGTTAATGATGTTTTGAATATTTGGTTTAATAATGACTGTTACGGAAATGTAATAGGAATTAGTTGAAATTCAGAAGTTTCTGACAAATAAAGCAATAATACTGAAATATTACGCATTTTGTTATTGATGTAACTAGATGAAATAAACTCTATTTGCAAATTGTATTAACATCCGCCCTTGAATAATTTCCAGCGTGTTCCGTGCGACTTCTATTTCTCCAAACACAATAGGCATTCCGATCTCCTCAACTCGCTCACTCCGTTCACTAAATTTACGACAAACATGTCGGCAACTTATTATAATGTTTTGTAACATTTTTTGTTCCGACCCTCGCGCGCCATAAAGGCTAAAAGTGAATGTACTGTAAGAATTTTTATTACACTTTAGGGTGCAGCGAACAATGAAGGGGTGTCCGCGATACCGAATGGTTGAGATTCCGAAAAAATCGCTTTAAATCCGATAGGCGAGGATTCTTGGGGCGCGTGCTTTATCGACGAGAAAATGACGCGCCTCGTCGCGTCGCGTCGCGGCGTCGCGTCGATAACGCACTATTGTACTATTCACTTTGAAGTTAAGCCGGCGCATTAACTACTTACTCTCCCTTCGAACGCGTACACTAAATCGATTCGCTTTGTATCGCGATTGAATTCGTCATGCATCATGTTTTAATTTAGCAATTAGTGCTCGATAAAATAACAGAAAGAGACCGTATCAATATTAACGATGTTTTTTGCATTTTTAGCTGCACGCGATTTGGGAGCCGCCCTCGGTGCGGCGGAGTGCGTCGCGCGAGTTCCGGAATCAAGTGCCATTGTTGTTCCACCCCGCTCGGCTCGTCATCGGCGCTTTGTCGATCCTGACAATACATTGTCGTAGCACTTAACCTTTTACTAATTGATCCAATTAGTCACCAACGAGGAGAATGTAATCTGAACACTAATGTGCATATTAATAATTCTCTGCGCAGATCGAATAAAAGTCGCTTTAATTTTGCATTTTACTCAGCCCCAAAACAATTTACCAAACCCAATGTTTTACCATTTGTAACAGGCATCGATTAGTTTAGTTTGATTTAGATAACTTCATCGCTTAGTGTCTTTAACAGAGATTCGTCAGTACGGATAAGATTAAATAAAAGAAAGCATTGCTACAAATTTCTCATAAATATGTTCCACAACCTTACCACGCGCCGGTATAAGAGCTTATGCTATGGATATTTGAACTTAAACTAGCTGAATGTGCCAAAAAGTTCATTAAGAAGAAGTAATATTAAGAAACCCTTCTGATATTAAGAAACCCTCTCTTGGCTGTTTAATTATATGGTCTTCTTAGGGGAAGACCGATACTTCCGCAAGTTTATAGCGGACCGTCAGCCGCCGGCCGCAGCGCCGGTTTACGAGCTCCTTAAAATACTTCCGCTACTAAGTCGCTCTAAACCGCTTTTGTTGCAGCAACATTCTGTTAATCACTGTGGAATATGTCCGTAATAAAATCACAAATATTGGAAATAAAATACAAATTTAACGACGTCGTAACGTTTTTAAGGCGCTGTTTGAATTCCAATCGACAGCGGGGCAACAAAATAGTGCGCCAGCCAACTGGCACCAACAGAAGAGATAGAAAGCGCAGAACAGAGAAATACAGAAGTCAATCTCCATACAAAGTGCGCTCGCTCACAGACACGATATCTCGGAACAGTTGAAACCAGTCCGAGCGGTTGCCGTCCGCTTGAGACGCGTCTGTGAACAATTGTTTTAAGAGTAGGTACCTAACTACATACATACAGGAGCTGTGATGTTGTAGCAAATATTCAAAATAATATGCCTTAAAAAATGTTTTCAACTAGCTTACTGAAATAAATTGTGCATGAGAATGAAAATTTATACATACTTACATACATAATTCTCACGCCTGTATTCCCAAGAGGGGTAGGCTGAGCGCATGAATTCAAAAATCCAGTACCACGTTTAGCAATTTCAGGGTAATCAGATGGTTAAACGTGATATTGCAGTGACAGGTTGCTAGTCCATCGCCCACAATACACTAACCCTTTCCCAGAGTCGACTCTTACGACACCCACGGGTAGAAAGGGGGAGGTGCTATTCTGACCCGGCACCACACGGGATTATTTATTAACTAATTAACTAGACAAAATGCCACAAGTACGATAGTTTTATGTACACAATTGACATTGGGCGACATAAAAATACACTAGATTGACTTCTGTACACATATCTGTTTTGTGACCATAGTCCCGCCTGTTTACTTTTCTTTACGATTTAAATCGTCATTAATAACAACTTGATTGATTTGGCCAAACTTTTATGATGGGCGGTCGATATACATCTGAGAATAGTAATGTAATTAAATATATCCAAGACTCGCATTGCCACGTTTTTAACTCCAGTTTTATTTCTGCACGTGTTCTTATTTAGTTTAGTTATAGTTTTCACAAGAATTTCACGCCACACAAAAGTTAATGAGTTCAAGGTTAAGAATAATATAACCCACTATAAACTTAGTACTCTCTTCGTACTTTCGTCCTTTCTTAGTACTTTTGAGTACTCTCTAGCTGTACTCAAAAAATTGATTCCAGATCTTCCATAGAACTTAGTTACAAATAAACGTCGGAAAACTTTATAACATTTGTTGTGACAACGTTCTGCAGTTCTATAGGTCAGAAATCAATTGGTTCGATTGAACCTATGAATCCGTGGATGACGTAAGAGGCAACTAAGAAAAGAGGGTAGGGTATATTTTAGGCGACAGGCTACCAACGTGTCACTATTTAATTATACTTAGAACCTAAAATTACGCTGAAAACGTGAAATAGTCATGGTTTCGTCTACGTAGCGCTTCGTGTGCTCTGCCTACCCTGTTTGGGAATACAGGCGTGATGTACCTATGTATGTATTAACTACAAAAACGGTCAACAGTCTTTTTAAACGGTTGTACAGTAGCTGTGACGACCGAGATTGTTTTGGTTGCAGTATCGGTTACTGCGCCGTTAAAACAGCTGGCCGGCTGCGTGCGCGCAGCGTCGCGGGTGGTAAACTCAAGTTTTCTTAAAAAGCTCTCTTGAGAATGGTACAGACTATCTTTAATGACTTACATAATTTTATTGTGATTATCAAACAATTACATATACAACGCTTTTTGAAAGTAATTGGAAATCGAACCTTTCAATTTCTTGCTTAAGTATTTCATGAGTGAATTTCAAAATGTTAGGAATCGTATAATAATCGTATAATCGTAGGGTTTTGAATAGCACCTCACCATTTTTTACATGGATGTCGTAATACGCGACTAAGGAAATAGGTTAACGTATATTTTAGGCGATAGGCTAGCTACCTGTTCTTATTATATCCACCAACTTAAAACCTAAAACATGTGCTAAAAGTGGCCACGAAATTATTCCCTATTTGGGAATACAAGCGTAATGTATGTAGAAATCGTTAGTAACATTATTTTTTCTAAGAGTTTCTTATTCCTATATGTAAGGATGGTTACCCATACCTTTTGTATGAGAAAATTAACTCGTACAATGCTATAATTAATTCAAAAGAGATAGTGACAAAAAACTTTCGAAATTTGAATCTACTACGCTGCTTCTAATGACTGCATGAAAAAACGATAGCTTAATCAACCATGCCAATCAACTGTCTTCCTCATAATTTCTACAAAATGTCCCAAAACATTCTAAAGAAAAATTCCCGATTCAAAATAACTCAACAAAATATCGTTACGCAAAACAAAGATCATGCTTATCGCAGCATTCCAGTGACGTCTCTGAACGCCCCCCGCGCGGGTCCCTAATTTATTTGTCACATCGTCATCGGGAACAAATGACGATAAATCGCGTCGCGTCGCGGCGGCTCGCGACGCGACGCTATCGATTAACGCGTTCTGACGGGGACGGGAGGTCTCCATTAGTGTAATAATCTAGGGATTCTTTTGTCAGTTCTGCGGGGTTGGCAACAAGCTTTGATCGGGCACAATCGCAATATGCCAAATGCGTGTAATTTTAATTTGGCTGTGTTCTTTTCACACAGTTTTTTAAATTACCCTGTGAGTGAGTGAACAACACCTCTCCATTTCTTCCGTGGATGTCGTAAAAGGCGCCTAAGGGAATAGGTTTAGGTTTGCTAGCAACCTGTCACTATTGTATAAACATCTCTTCCATCTACGTTTAAACCTAATATTATGCTAAAAGTGGCTACGAAACTTGAAATAGTCATGGTTTTGGATTTTTAACGTTGCATGTGATTTGCCTACCCCATTTGAAAGTATAATGAATGTATGTATGAAATTGTTTTATTCAATCAAATGAAATTTCGGACATTAACTAGGTAAATCTTGATTTAAAACGTATTTGTAACAAAACTACAGACCAAAGTTTAAATTTAACCCAACAAAGATGGCGATTTTATGATTTCCCGCGGGACACAAACTAACTGAAGTTGGAATTAATTTCTTAAAGTTTATGCATTACTCTGGGCTACTTACAACTCACACAAACTCTAGCGTTACAATCGAGCAAGAAAAATGAAATGAAATTAATTCGACACCCAAAGTCAAGTTTGGGGATACTTACTTAGCTTTCTCGCCGAATATAACTAGTAAAAATGAATGAATAAAGCAGTGATAATTTTACTATGGACTCTTTAATCAGACCGACTCAATCTGCACCAGTTACTTGCCATGTATAGTTACATTCCTGTATGTATATTGAGCCCCCGTAACACATTCCATGACAGGTGGTTACAATATAAAATGTTGTAGTCATTTCACCAAAAAAAAAACCAAATTTCTACATTTAAACACAATTAAAAAAACTACAAGGCGTAGCCTTAAAGTCAAAAAAATATTTTGAAGTGCACTGACGCAGTGCCATACCATACCAAAACCAAATCAACTAACTTTCATCTAGTTAATTTTTATTCAGCATTAAAGTTTTCCGAAGAGATAAAAGTTTTA
This sequence comes from Adoxophyes honmai, assembly GCA_005406045.1. NCBI lineage: Eukaryota > Metazoa > Arthropoda > Insecta > Lepidoptera > Tortricidae > Adoxophyes > Adoxophyes honmai. The sequence goes on from BHDV01011866.1 coordinate 38,330, forward strand.
GAGTTTATAGGGGTTGAGCACGAGTATATAGGAAATTACCCCTTCCATCCGTAAATTACTCTGGCACACGATGTACCAAACATCCAGTATAGTATTAGTTTAAAGTTCTTAGATATAGTAAAATCCGTAGTGAAAGAACGGTTTTACGCGTCATTCTACAAGGACGTCCCGACTTAAGAGGAAATGGAGCGGTCATATTTTGTATGGAAACGTAGTCCCCTGATTCCTCGCTGGATATTACCCGTAGAACAATGATTTTTTACATCAACAATCTAATGATACATTAGCATGTTCCTATGTTTTCCTTTTTTTCTTTATTGAATTATTAAAGGAGATATTAACCTTCAAAAACATGAAAAATTGGTAAGTTTTTTCCGTCGTGTTCAAACCTCTAGAAACCAATTTTAACACAATTATATCAAAATATAAGAACATAGAAACACAGTTATGACATTTTTGAAACATTTAATGAAAAAACATATTTAATCGGTTAAGTTTTGGAGAAGAAATCAAGGGACTACGAAACGTTGTTTTTGAATAATTTTCATAGGTATTTTCGGTCCGAGTTGTAGTTGTTCTTATCGCACTCGACGTCGTCTGGGCAGGTCACGGCGCGACAGCAACAGATTTAGCAAATACCTATTTTTCAATTCCCTCGACCGGCATATTTCCTCTTAAATACTCGTCCGTTCGTCGCCACAGTGGTTAAGTACGCCCAATCAACTCGCGTCCCGCCACCTGACTGTGAGATCTAATCGAGCTGTCTGTCTGTCTGTTGTTGCCTCGTCATCTAAGCTCTCCTCTAACATCGATGTTTCACCTGTGACCTTTGCTTGAGCCCCAAATGGTAGAGGGCAACCATAATAAACAAATTAATCTATACGTATAAAGCAATGACTGATTGATAGACAACAACGCACAGCCCAACCATTAATGCCAGTGACTTGAAAGGCATGCATGGACGTTGCGTATCATAGAGGTGCACTAATAATGAAATTTCCGAAATTCTAACGGTGAAGATAACTATCGATATTTCGTTTCTTTCTTTTGTGTGAAATAGGTACAATCTTTTAAACTAAGTTATCAATATTTATGATTCTGCTGTTGGCTTCTTTTAGATATATTTCGAAAAATTAGAAAGTTTCCTCAGGATATCGACCACATCACCTTACTCCATTAAAAACCAGTAAATATAAATTGTATGATATTATTATCTACGCGTAAAAAGCCGTGGGAAAAGCTAGTGATACTAAAATGAAACAGATATTTTTTGGCATCGAACCAATGCTTTAAATTTACAACTTTTCTAATGCATCTTGTTATGACAAACTTCATCATTAGGTCAATAGTAAGTCAGAAGGCCACCAGTTACAGTGCTAATAAAGACTCAATTCTTCAATGAAACTGTATCCCCACTCAATTAGTCCCCATTCGCTGCTAAACGTGTTCTTTGACACTGTCCCGCACACAAGCGTAATTACGCGACAGATGTCGCGCGACAATGTCGTGCTCGTTAGGGCGGCGACTTGTTGCGACGAGGTGTAATTGGAGCGCCGGATTACCGCGAGCGCCCTTAATTAGAGAACCAACGGTAAACGCTGCTTTGCACGACAGCAACTCGCTTGTCTTTTCTTTAAGCTTTTAGTTTCTACCAACTGTACCATGAGTTCCTAGTTGCTGTACTCACTAGCGACAGTTAACTATTTGGAGAATTTTGCAGCTAGCGATCGCTTGTGGAAGGAAATGTGTCGACATTTACTTACATTAAGTTACTTGGACCTAAAAAGGTTGCTTTGCCCACTCACCCATACAAACGCATTTAGTGGAGCCAATATTACGAAAAATATGGTAAACAATAAAATAGAAGCAAATTAACCATGTGTGATGATGAAATATCATTTCTTCCGTGTATGTCGTAAGAGGCGACTAACGAAATAGGTTTATGTATGTTTTAGGTGATAGGCTAGCAACCTCTCACTATTCTTCCGTCTTTGCAAACCTGAAACTATGCTAGAAGTAGTTGCAAAGCGTGATATAGGGTTTCGGCACGGGCTATCCGTTTCCCAAAACATCCGTTCCCAAAACACCCGTTCCCATCACCACCTTTTCCCAAATAATCCGTTTCGCAATATAAGTGCTTCCCAAAATATGCTTCTCCCAAAATATAAGATTTAGCTTGAAATCCGTTTCCCAAAAACACCTATTCCCAAAATGACCGTTCCCTTTACTACAGTTTCCTAAATAATCCTTTTCCCAAAACACCCGTTCCCAAAACACCCGTACCCAAAACACCCGTTCTCATCACCACCTTTACCCAAATAATAATTCGTTCACCGATAAAGATTTTACCCAAAAGTTAAGTTGATGCCAACTATATAAAAAATAATCTGAAATAAAATTCATAGGGCGTAAGTTTACATGTACAATCTACATCTACACTAATATTATAAAGAGGAAAGTTTGTTTGCATGTTTGTAGTATCTAACTATAGTCGCTTTTTCTGTCTGTCGTGTTGTATGCTTAAAGCTAAAGATACTTTAGGCGACATTTGTCGTGCGATATGTCGAGTGATGTAGCATTGGTCATGACTTGACACAGCGTCTTGACATTTTTAGTGGGCGTTATAAAGAAGTTGAAATAGTTTTTTAGAGGCTATATCATTTTCCCGATGCTTAATTATTAAATTAGAAGTTTGAGTATGCGGCCAAAAAGAAAAACTGCGGCCAGGTTTATTATTTGCCTTTCAGAATTACAGGTGTCATGAGTCATGAGCGACTAATCTTTTGGCATCTGGTTGATATGAATACCGGGTGTTTCGACATAGTGGTGTCATGAGAAACGGATATTTTGGGATTACGGGTGTCATGAGAGACGTATCTTTTGGCATCTGGTTGATATGAACACCGGGTGTTTTGACATAGTGGTGTCGCGAGAAACGGATCTTTTGGTATACTTTCATTTGAAGAAACTGATATTTTTGACCGGGTGTTTTGGGAACGGATGTTTTGGGAAACGGATAGCCCGTGCCGAAACCTGATATAGTCATAATCATGGTTTGGTCTTTGTCACGTTTCGTGTGCTCTGCCTACTCTATTTGGGAACACAGGCGTCATTATTCGCTATATGTTTATTTGCTACGGACTGTAGTAAGGTAAGTTCTGTATTGATAGTGGCATGGCACTGATAGTGGCATTGTTGACAGTAAAAGAAAGAAAGGACGAAAAAGTAAGTGTAATCAGATTGTATATTTTGGAAAAAATAGTTTTGCGTAGAGAATTTGTGTTACGAAGTCATTGAGAATATGAAGCGGATTTTGTATGACAGTGATTCCATGACATCATGAATTGGTTATCTCTTCTTGCGGATCTATTTCAGATTCTTCGAATCCTTTACTATTTTTATCATCGATATCAGTAATCCCACCAATTTCCTGCTGATTGCTTACATTGTACCCGCCCACATCTAGGATTTGGTATCTGTCAATCTCTAAAAACAAACCTAACTTAGTTTGGTCTTCTTATATTTTAAACCTGTTTGAATTGCACGCAGCAATTTAATTATTTTAGCAACTTGATCCAAGAACTTGTTTTTTTTTCTCGACATTTAAATTATCACAACGTTCATGATGATTTTATAATAATACTTACTCGCATAAATCACGCCTGGATTCCCTAAGGTAGGCATAGCACACAAAATGGTTGTAACTATAGCATATAATAATATCAGCATAATGTTACATACTTAGATGAAAAAATATATTATGATAGTAACTCTGGTTGCTAGTCAATCGCCTAAAACATACCTAAACCTATATCCTTATCATTGTTTTTCTTTATTTAATTATTTTTATAAACTCGATACCCGGTCATTAGAATCTAACCCACGAACTAATAAAGTAGTCGTGCGTGAATTGCGTAAAAAGATAACACCACAAATACCTAATCTCTAATTATTTTAAACGCAAATCAAGGCCTTCGCGCGACAACGACGACGACGCAACCTTCGGTCGCAGCAGGTTCACGGGCGCGCGATTAGATACCGACGACAAGACGGGAGACATCAACGACACGGGACACGCGGGCTCGTCGCCTAGCTTGACAACAGGCGAGCTTTTGACATGTCTTGCAAAGGATAGTTACCGTATACTAGTATACATACATACAAACATACATACATGAAATGAAAAACGTTTATTTCGGAAATTGATCCATATGATGTTAGTAAAACTTAATCTAATTTGAAACAACTATTGTTAGTAAAAAGTATAATTAAAATTGGAAGCGACATGTACAGACGTCCAGTGCGCTACAATGGCGCTGTCCGTCCTCCCTGCTATACCCTTCAGGAGTGAGTTGGTGCTGCCCCGAACGCGCTCGCTCAGGGACGCCACCCGTTTACGCAACACAGCTTGAAACCCGTCAGTTCTTCGCTCTGCGAACATCCCCGACGCGCTGCAGCGCCAAGGCAGCCCCAACAATCTCCTAAACGCGTTGTTGTACTGGACGCGCAGAGCACTGTAGGCTCTTTTGGTGTAATCGCTCCACAGGTTGCACGTGTATAGGGTTTGTCAGTATGATTTAAACAGGGTTATTTTCACCTCAGCAGAACAGCGTGCAAACCTGCGGGACAGCATATTACACCTAACCGAAAGTGCTCTGCGCTCCCTTTCTATATCGACATCGTCTTTTAAAGTATCTGTGACCCAGTGACCCAAGTACTTAAATTTTGTCACTATGGGAAGAGGAGAACCACCTAAAACTACTGGTGGAATGGGATATGTTTTAGTGCCAGACTTGAACAGTAATACTTCACTCTTCCCAACATTATACCTAAGTCCATGGGCCACTGCATACCTTTCACAAATCGAGAGCAACTTTCTTAGGCCGTTGACAGAGGGGCTCACCATGTCGTCTGCGTAACTAATATTGTTAACAAAACAACCGTCCACCGAGCATCCGACACCCGCACTGCTGAGCTCCTCAATCAGGCCATTAACATACACGTTAAACAGCGTAGGAGACGTCAAACCCCCCTGCCTAACTCCGCATTCCATCTTAAAGGCCTCAGAGAAACCCCCTGCCCATCGAACTACATTTGGTTGATTGTCGTACCAGTACTTAAATATTTTAATGACTTCAACAGGCAGATTCGTGTATTTTCTCAACTTATCCCATAGCACTTGGTACGAAACCAGGTCGAATGCCTTCGAAAGGTCCAAGAAGCATGCATACACTGGGGTGTTCCTTTCGGTATAGTACCGAACAGTGTGCTTGAGGCATAGAATAGCAGCCTCAGTGGATAGTCCCGGGCGAAAGCCGAACTGAGCGTCATGCAGGTTGACATACATACAATCACGCAGCCTTGTCAATGCCAACCCCAAGCGAGATAGATAAGAAAGGTCCTCGAGCAATACAAAGAAAACACCAGCCAATAAAGTAGAATCAATATTATTATATATTACATTTATTACTCGTAAAAACTTTCCACATTAGTCGGTTTTCAGAAACTTTAACCACTTACGATGTTGAGTGGTGTAAATACCATACAAATGAGTTCTTAGCTATGTAATAAACGAGCTGTACTTCCGACTTTTTTTTTTAGTTAAAAAGACGCATATGTTGCCAAATGGAGTAGGCAGATCTCATCAAATGTGACATAAGCAAAACCAACCATAAGTACTTAGTCACGTTTCATAGCCACGTCTGGTATAATTTTAGGTCAAAATAAAGATGAAAAAGTTATAATTGTCATAAGTTGCTACCTGTTACCTAAAGCTATTTCCTTAATTGCCTCGTACTCGTACGACATCGAAGGCAGAAAAGAAAAAGTGTTAAACAAACTCGACACCACACGGTTTTTTCTTAAGTTTATTAACGACCAGCTCCGACCAGCGTCATCGCAAGGCCACGGACTGGCATTCAAATCAACCGATTGACTTTATCACTCCGCGAACAAGTAAATAACAAATTAGTTTTATTACATTTTATCGCTCTAATACCCAGATAGACAAGATTGGCAGCAATCAGCCCACATTTTTGAATTAATTAAATTAACTATTGTTAACTACCTAAAGTAAAGTCCCGTGTGGTGCCGGGTTAGAATAGCACCTCCCCCTTTCTTCCCGTGGGTGTCGTAAGAGTCGACTCTGGGAAAGGGTTAGGGCGTTTGTGCACTACCATGAATTTTACGGTCTGGCTTTTTCATTGAGTTCTCGTCTCGCTTGCTCTTCCATTAAATTGTATTGACGTGAGTGGGACGGCGCGATAGACCTTAAAAAACCGGACGGCCGGACCGGAAAATTCATGGTAGTGCACAAGCGCCCTTAGTGTATTGTGGGCTATGGGCTAGCAACCTGTCACTGCAATATCACGTTTAACCATCTGATTACCCTGAAAATGCTAAACGTGGCACTGGATTTTTGAATTCATGTGCTCTGCCTACCCCTCTTGGGAATACAGGCGTGAGAATTTGTATGTATGTATGTATGTAACTACCTAAAACGGGATTTCAGTAAACGTTACCCGTTTTTTATTTGTATTCATTTCTTCGATTCACATATGCGTGAAGACGATTTGAAAGAACATGCGGTAGACATAGACGCCATGTAAACAAAAAGTCGAAACTGAAATCGACAAATTAATTGATTTTTTATCTGCTTTCTTATCAAAAGCGTGAAGCTTGTCTCCGGGATCTATTGCGCCACATTTAGTAACCGCAGACTCCCTGACCTATAACGAATCTGCATCGCTCTGCCTACTCAATGCTTTCAGTCACCATTAATTCTTAACCAACACACTCTACTATTAGGGCGTCTTTTGCGACTAGATCGAACATGCTGACAAATGTAAATTGTTAGTTTATCATTGTGTCATATTTAATCAAGTAAACAAGTAACCGAGCAGTTTTGCAAGGTCATGCGAAGTGATTGAATCGCGCAATAAAAGGTACTCTAAATATTATTATTTACTTATGCTTACGTTTGAAAAACACGTAATAAACGTAAAGGCTAATAAAAATTAGGTTTTATTCTTTCAACAGAGCACCTGTATGGCCATTGGTGCCGTTGATTACTTTACATAAGGTGACCCATACGCTCACTGTTCTCTCTTATTAAAAATAACGACGAAATGTCGAACTTACCAGCGACGGGTGACAGCTTTCGCATCACGCACCAGCGCGACTTCCACTGCGGACAAAGAAACAATCGTTACAGAGTTTACAGTATTCTTTATTGAACATCAAAAAACAATAATTTAGATCATAATAAAGTTAAACTACCAAGAGTTTATGGCGCTTGCTTTTGAAACGATGGAACGGTAGTCGACAGACATTAAAAAAATAATGGAAGACCTGTCATCAGGGTGATCCCAGAGCTAGCGCGTACGTAGCTTGCTCAAAGCTAGGAATAACCGTAAGGTAACGCGGCCAGCGTCTTGGGGACGATGCCAGAATCGTCTTTTGACGATGTGTTATTGGTAGGTTTATGGATCCTTTAATTATTTTTTAAGAAAAAATGTCAATGTTTTACGTAACTTTATGGAAATAAAGATAGTTCGAATCACAGAAATTTAAAGACACGGCGACAATCGTGTGAATCTGTCAATCCTGACATCACTTTTAGACAGTGACAGGTACTGTCTATCACGCGCTATCAGTCGTGCGAACAGAGCAGTGGCGAGCCTGAATCACAATAGGTTACAATAGTTAAAATAAGAGGTGTGATGTTTTAGATTAGACTGTCAATTATCTGACTAAACACGAGGCCGCCATACATCATCAGATTTAGTATCAACGCAATTACGTAGTGGTAAGAATTTTTGCAAACAAAAAAGTGATACGATTAATCTATTCTACATATTATTATGTAAGTATTTTGAATACCTATAACACGATTAGTTGTCTGGCAGAAACTGCTATCCAGCAGTAAGACCACCAAATGTCTATTCTGCTTCGTTATTGTTTTATTATTTCATTGTACTGATTGGTGGTGTGTGTGGTGATATGAGCGTGGTTTTAAAAAAGAGATAGGTACATGGCGACTTTCACAAAGAAAGCACGAGTGTTTTAATTCCTAATTATGTACACTCGCATACATACTTTAGTTATATTCAAATTATAATACACTAGCTTTTGCCTGCGGCTCCGCTCGCGTTAAATTCGGGGTAACATAAAAGTGATCTCGGAACTATATTTAATACGATTTTTTTGTTAGCCAACTCGTTGAAGCTGTTTGTTTATCTGTCCGCGTAGTTTTCGGATTTTCGGGTCTTAGGTTTCGGAAATTCTACCAGACGAATTTTTAAGTTTTGGCTAAAAGAGTAACAAACATCCAAATATCCAAACATCCATACTCTTAAACTTTCACATTTATAATATTAGTAGGAAGTGTAGAAGTGTAGATAAAAACCAAAATATTTTCGGCACCCTATTTTTTCCAAAATATAATTTAGCCTATGTTACTCGTGGATAATGTAGCTTTCAAATGGTGAAATATTTTTAAAAACGGTCCAGTAGTTTTTGAGCCTATTCATCACAACCAAACAAACAAACAAACAAAGTTTTCCTCTTTATAATATTAGTGTAGATGTGTAAAATGTAGATAATAAAGGTATTTGTTTTGATATACGAGTACGAGTACATGTCACAGTGAATTTCCAACTGACTGCAGACTCTGTAGGCCAGTTCAAAAGGGTAAAAGCCGAATTAATATTGAGTATCTGTCTTTGTCTAACGTCTCTAGGTAGATGAGTGAGTTTCAAAAAAATTGTACATAGTTAAGGACTTTAATAAAAACAAAAGTTAATTGATTCTTTTGTGTAACGACAATTACCCATACATTTTGTATAGGTAATTTTCGTTACACAAAAGACGCGATCGTGACTTTGTTTTTATTAACCCTTAATTTATGTACAATTTTTTTGAAACTCACTCAGATACTGCCAGACACAGATTACCTCGCGCTGATAGGCTTGCATGGAAACAACCGAAGGCAGCCCTGATGCCTTGGCCCTCGGCACCGCGTCACGAGCACTTTACGAGCGCTAATCTATATCCATACATGGAATTACTAATCTTATAATGCTTACTTTATTACGTCTTTATTGATATCGGTACATTTTTGCATGTGGGATTTATGTAGAATTTCCGATTACTCCAATTTCAAAAAATTTAACAAATAACTTTTTTCATTCAATTTTAAATTTAAAATTGTGCTAAAAGTGGCTACGAGACGTGATAATGTCAAGTCGTGTGCTTTGCCAAACCCGAGAATACAGGCGCGTCGATTACGTTCACCTTTTAAGGACGACCTTTAGACATAGAATTGACGCGTACCATCGCGAACAGGGTTTGTTGAGCCACTTACCTATGTTTGTAACTTAGTCGTGTAATACTAATCCAATACCTGACATCTAGTCTGTCACATCAGGCATTGATACACGTCCAAATTGCGAACAGCAGCAAGTGGCTCAACAATCCCTGTTCGTGGCTGTACATACCTACATCGCGCCTGTGTTCTCAAATGGGGTAGGCAGAGCAAACGGAGTGCTGGATAGACAATGTAATGCGAAGTGGCATTAAATTTACCGATAGGGTGCGTTAAAGCGTGATTAGAGAGAAGTGTGGTCCTTACTTTATATGAGAGGAACAGCGATAGAGAAAGGCATGTTCCTTTCGTTTTGGTCACGTAGAGAGAATGAGTGAACAAGGATATGGAAGCAAATGTACAAGGGAAATGTGTTAGGGCAAGTCGGTCAAGGGCGCCCTCAAAAAACGGCGATGTTCTAAAAAGAGACCAAATAAAAAGTACCGAGAACCGACGAGCGTGTATGACGAGAGGAATGAATGTGAGTGAAACGAGAGAAGGAGTATGCCAGAGTAATGTTAGTGGCGCTCTGTTGTCTTTGCCTATTATTAGCAGTAGGGAATGGGCCTTGATGTTAATGTTTATGTGAGTATTATGTGTTACTAGCTGTGCCCGCGACTTTGTCCGCGTGGAATAGTTATTTTGGGCATTACCTGTTTTTCGCAATAAAAGGTAGCCTGTCCTTTCTCAGGGTCTAAAAAAAACTGTCTGTGCCAAATTTCATCAAAATCGAAATTGAGGTTTAAGCGGGAAAGCGTAACAAACAGACAGTTACTTGCACATTTATAATGTTAAGTAGGGATTTTTATTCTAACCTTGACACCACATAAAAAATCAATTGACTGAGAGATTATGTTACTCATAATTATGTAAGTCTATATCTCTACTATACCTACCTACTAATGTTAACATACGTTACGTTGCCAGTAGCATGTTCAAAATAGTTTTATAATAATGCTTCTCAATGCAGATAGCATCACATCCTTTCCGGCGTTGATTGATTCGATTATTACACCGACAGAAATCGCACTGTTATAACATAAGCCGATTTTATAGACGCGGCGATATTATCAGGTTCGATTACTTGTTTTTAGAGCTTTTACTTCGTTTACTTGTCCCGATGCTTTTGTTTGTTACTAAATCTTGCAAGTTAGGTCCACTTCCCGCTTACCGGTTATCGGTTACTTGCGTAAGTCGAATTACTATAATATTCTAGTAGCAAAACTATGGTAGCTCTGCCAGGACAATCGCAATAGATTTTCAATTCGTTAGGCATAATCACTACGGATGACAATGAGCCGTAGTACACAAAAAGTACGGTCTGCAAAAAGCTTGTGTCGAAAATGTTTTTCTTTGTTAGTTACAAACATACACTCACCTCTGTATTCCCGAATGGGTTAGGCAGAGCCCACACGTAGATAAAACCTTGACTATGTCACGGTTCACAGCCACCTTTAGCATATTTTGTAGGTTGCTAGCCTTTTGCTTAAAATATATCCTCGGAAGAAACGGAGAGATGTCATTCTGAACCCGTGAGTACGTGGAAATCTTCTTTGTTGATTAGGTTAAGTTACTAATGGCTGGTCACACTGATTTACAAACAGCACAACGTGAGCAACAACTATCTTAGATTTAAGAAGACTAAATAGATAACCCACCTTCTTCCCATCGCGGAACTTGACAGTCCCTTCGATGATGGTGCTGTCGTCCGCCATGTTGCTACTGCATCGCACACACACACACACACTGTCACTGCACTGTCACCACGAACACTTGCATGTCACTGGCACATGAGTCACGACCGCGCCGCGCTGACCATCAGCATTATCTGTAACAATGTCAAAACGGCGATCAGAATCTGTCAAATTCTTTGTAAAATTTTACAGGTGGAAGTTATGTTTTTCTGTCTCTGTTGGTGTTCAAAGGAGCAAGCGACTATGCTGAAAACTTAACTTAAATTGGTTTTAATGTTTCTGAAACTGCATTTCTACGAGATAAAAAGTATTTTTTGTCCTTTTTGGCACTCAAGTTAAGTCTTTATCAAATTTTGTGGATATCGCTGCAGTGAAGCGTGAAAAGGTAACATAATATAGACAGCATGGCTATCGCCTTAACAATTATTAGTAGGTATGCGTGTCACGAAAGATTTAGCTACTTTTAATTTAGATAACGGAATACGCAAATAATATACATAGTAATAAAGAGTAGCAAAATGTAAAGTACCGTCTCTATAATACAAGTAGAATGATCCGGAATAGCAATTTCTTTTTTCTTTTTTTTCAATCAACAACAGTTATGCATTGAAGGTATTGAATTGTTTAATATTTCAAATCAACGTCTAATTCTTGCAGTCTATTGTCACCTTGCTTAAGATTGAGAATTGATATTTTCTATTCAAGTATAAAGCCTTTGTCTTTCGAAGATAAGTTTAAATTTCAGTATTCAAACTTATTTCTGTTTTTCTTACTTTCCGATTTCTATCGTAAATATCGTTTAGCTTTATGACAAAACCGATAATTATAACAAATATCAGCGTGGGTTTTTCAACGAACCAAATCATATTTAACAGAGTACAAAGTCTGGATATTTTAAAAGTACTTGCATATAATGAGTAATGACTTTATAATCAATAAATGTATGTTGTTCCCTGATTGATATCACAGTAATTGCTATACAACGGTATCTCTCGTCCCCATCAAATTTACATACCTACACGTATCGTAACACAATATGCTCGAGGTTTCATGACAAATTAGATTCATTCGTTTGATCTAGAATTGAGTAGTAAAAGGCGAAAATGTTAAGCAGTAGCAATAGTTACTTTTCGAGTTTGAGAAGATCAGGCCAACACTCGACGGACGCGTGGCGCCGCGGCCGCGCTCCGCTATCGGCGATAACCAATACCGTGTCCAAATAATTAATATTTAAAGATAACGGCTAATCCCCTCGCGCCCGAGCTTTCCCGCGCCTGCCCCGCGCCCCGCCCCCGTCCCCCGCTCGCCCTAACCGCCGATAAGCTCCTCCCATTTCCATCTACCCGCCGATATATTTTTCACCCCAAAACTCCCATTTTTTTTTCAAACCTGACGTCACAAGGAAATAACGCAACATATTCCTTATCTCAGACTAATGTCAACAGTACAGAGCGATAAAATCAACAATGCGTTATCGATAACAAGGGATTATGATTTATGATTGAAATAATTTGATAAGAAAAAACATGACTACAGAATTTGAATAGGACTCCTCTGTTTAGTAGGTGGGCCGCTTGTAGACGATACGCTAAACGGCAGCGATATTGTCTGACGTACCAAATGTCTACATGGTTTTAAATTTGACAGTTTCATTATCAGCTCACTTTGAAATGTTTCAATGTCAAAGCAACTTTTGGTTTCAACTGTCAAATTAAAAACTATGTAGCTTTTTGGTGCGTTAGACAATAGCGATGCGGATCCTATAATTTGACATGTCATGTTGAATTCGATGAATTTTGATTTTGCTACGATAATTATTATCGTAGAACACTTTCTTAAATCATACAAACAACAATCATTAACTATTATTCTTTATTGCTTTAATGAATCGAGTTTTTTTATCTGTGATTATCATAAATCAATTTAATTGGTGTGGCGGTACCGGTACTACATGACGCTTTACAAGACTTGCAAATATCTGTGTAAGAGGGCTCGATCACCTTCAGCCCAGTGTTAACGAGAACATCACACGCATGTTTTATATTTTCGCAGACCAGTGTAGTTTTCCACGTAATAATTATAAGTTTCTTTTCTCCATATCACGTTTAACCATCTGGATGCCCTGAAATTGCTAGATGTGGCACTGAATTCTTGAATTCATGTGCTCTGCCTACCCCTCTTGGGAATACAGGCGTGATGTATGTATGTATGTATGTTCTTTTCTCCAATAACACTTCGTTAATTTCAAATAGTGAAGGCAAACCCAGACTCACAAGTCAAAGTCTCAGCCATAACTAGAGTTATAAATATAAATATTTGAAGGCCTCCGGTGAAGTCACTATGCTGCTGCGATATCAATTTACACAGTTCGAAATACTCGTTCCTAACTAGATTGCGTCAATTTAATTCCTAATTAAATATTGGCCTATTTGTATCCGTTTGTTCCTCGAGTGTAGATCAAGTATGACTACTCTTTGTAAAATTTGAACTAATAAATGTTAGTAGGTGTAAATGGCTTTCGTTTCAGCCTAGTATCCGACTGTAAAAATCATTCTCCTCGTATCGGCGACATTATCACAAACGATGATGATAATTTTATTTTACAGCATTCTTTGCAGTGTACGTTCTCTCAACACGACGTCTTATCAACTAATAAAATATTATGTCGACTTTGTAAGTATGAGTCATTTTCACATACCGGTCTTTCATAATCATAACTGAAGAATTCTAGAATAGCAAAATTTATGTCATTTTGAAACAAAGAATAAAATGTACAGCTAATATTATTATGTTTCTTCTGCTTCTTCCCTGAATTATTGTAAGATCTCGGTCAAATGGAACTGACTGCTCTGGCAAAATTCTCATGCTTACACCTTAACCATTTTGGCAACGAATACTTTTTTGCTCTACAGCTAGGTATTATTATTTTCTGTAATATCTAGAAGTTATGATTACATACATACATACATACATATACTCACGCCTGTATTCCCATGAGGGGTAGGCAGAGCACATGGATTCAAAAATCCAGTGCCACGTCTAGCAAATTATGATTGTCTTATTGAAATCAGTGTTAGTTAAAATGTTTGTCTATAATTATAAATTAATGTATAAATTCTACAGTCCTCCCATCACCGTTAATACTTGGTGAGCGGCTCAGAAATTACTTATGTAGCATTTATTATTTATTTACAGTCGACTCAGATTGGTATACCTTACATACATATACATATTCCCACGCCTATATTCCCAAGAGGGGTAGGCAGAGCACATGAATTCAAAAATCCAGTGCCACGTTTAGCAATTTCAGCAGGGTAACCAGATGGTTAAACGTGATATTGCAGTGACAGGTTGCTAGCCCATCGCCCACAATACACTAACCCTTTCCCAGAGTCGACTCTTACGACACCCACAGGAAGAGAGGGGGAGGTGCTATTCTAACCCGGCACCACACGGGTAATATGGTATACCTTGAGATATTTAAATGCAGTAGTACCCACTGTTTAGTAAAATAAGGTTTTGATTGAACTCTAAGCCACAAAAAAAAGAAAATTGAAACGATCACACTTTATGCTTGATGATAAAAAAAGGAACAAACGTCTCACTAATTCTACTTCAAAGTATTGTAATTCGAAGCGACATTTTTGTCAAATTATCCAACAACATATCTTAAAATCCGGCATTTAATGATGCGCAGCACTCATTATCTTGTTAATCACTAGCAGTCTTATCATCAGCCGTAGCGCGCTACGCGTGCTCCACCGCAGCCTACGTAGCGCGTCTACGATATAGTTGCTACACACTTAAAGCTACACTAGTCTACAGAAGTTGTAGCGATTAGGAAGCCGCCACTAAGACAAACTGAGATTCTGCATGAGAGATTTTTTTATCTTGTCCACAGTCCTTGTCTTATCATTACGATTGTCTGTTTAACTGTACCTACTTAAATTAAAGATTGTCATTTTTTTGGGTACTTAAAGATTTTTTTTATCACTCAATACTTTTTAATTTTTAATGTATTATTAGTCCTTACATTTTATAAATTTTAGCGCACTAAAACTAGTTCCACAGATCTTATTTAAATTACAAACAAAAGACTAACCCACCTTTACGTTCTCCTCCCTTAAGTTACCACAAAACCACCACCAAAACTGCTAAAGGCGTACGTACAACAGCTTATCCCGCACAAGCAACACGTCACACTGCCCGGTCCGCACGTGCGGCGGCGGCGGCGCGCGCTCCCGACTGCCGCCCGGGACGCGGGACGCCGGCAATTGCAACTTTTTATCAATCAATGTCGTGCAAGCAAGCTGCAGCGTGACCCGGGAAACAGTTACAACTCTAAAACAACAATAAAATAATAAACAGACTTATTGATGAGGCAAGTGAGTTGTTACAGTAATTATCCTAACTCTTACATGACATCAATATCTTGCAGTAAAAAGTGAGTAAAGAACGGGAATTTTTGGGATAAGATGCTTGTAGGCTAAGGTCGCTTAACTCATAATAATTATGCTAAAAATTTAAAAAAAAAATTGCTTGAAACACTTTATTTTAGATATATATTACATAAGAAATCGTTTTTTCATCAAAAAACACAAAAGTCGCCTAACAAGGGCTAAGACGTCATAAAGCAAATCGCTTCTGTCTGATATCTACAACAGTTTTGCACTCTTCGTGTACCTAATTTTCATTTTCTACCTTAGATTATAAAACCTTTATGTATCCACATCCTTATTAAATGTGTTAGTTAGAATCGCGCTTTGCCATTATCTAGTTTACCTTTCTCTTCACCTTTCTGCGTTGTAAACATGACTTACTTAATTTTCTTATCCCTCTGCCACCCAGTGTCAAATTTTGATCGTATTTTGATACTCAAGTGCCATGTATAATATAAATTCACATGAAAATCTTTATGGTAGCTTAAAACCCTAGGGAATGGATCCTCAAATATTTATTCTAATAATTGGGAAAGTTATGTAGCTCTAAAACAGGTAAGTAACGATAAAGATAAATCTTACAGCCTGTTTACATATCACACAATCTAAATTTAAAGAGTGTGGGATCACTTTTCATAATAGACCTAAACGTACATTCATCCATACAATAAGTGCCATACACGTGCATGCATTTCCAAATGTCAGAGAACAGAAATGCATTTCACATTTCGTAACCACTTCTAGAATCATTTTTAGGTTTTAATTTTAGAGGTACCATCGAACCAATTGATTCCTGACCCACTATAGAACCTATTCACAGTAAACGTCATAGTGACATTGCATTGCTCGACAGGCGAAATCTCAATAACGTTTTTTGTGACAACGTTCTGCGATGGGTCAGGAATCAGTTGGTTCGATAGTACTTGCCATAGTGATAGGTTGCTAGCCTGTCGCCTAATATGTATCTTCATTTTTTTTAATCGCCTTTTACGTTAACCACGAAAAAATGGAGTATACCTACCGCTATTCTATACCTTTCATAATAAGGGTACTTATCTATACGTATAAATAATTTGTAAACGTAACCTAAGAACGTCTAATTCGAGGCACTTCATACATCAATTTAAGTAGATTTTAAGCAACCGTAGATCTCACTAACTGTGGAACAAAACATAAGTTCACGTAGCGTAACTCGACATAAAAAAGCGAGTTCATCCAATTTATATCACTAAGAAGCTAGTTTCTGATCTCCAACGCTATCGCGAACGCTCATCGTATCAGTCCGCACCCCACGCGCCGGGGGTAACAATCGAAGGCGGCCCATTGCCCCTGATTTATGGGCCCTCCCCACTGCATCAATCCGGTGCAACTTGCCGCCGAATTAGAATGCCATCGTCAGAACGTCTAGTGTGTTCAAAATGATCATGCAGTATACAACGATGTCGTTTGCGAGTTATCGCAAAGTTGAGACGAAACTGAGACAGTGCTACCAGCGGAACGTTTGCACAACTGCCGCGGTCGACACGTCTCCATACAATTCCGCGTTAAGCCAAGGATACACTAGGGGACAAATGTCCCACGACACGTGTCCCCAGCAACGTTGGGCGAAGTAGCGTGACGTTGCCGGACTTCGCTCGACATGTCGTGCGACACGTGTATATACGCGGATATAAAGAAGCGCGATGTCGCCGACACAATGTCGTGGGACATTAAATTTGTTCCCTGGTGTATTCTTGGCGGTGATTCGCAAACGAAATCGTTATGGACTGCATGATGGTTTTGAACGCACTAGACTTACATATCACAGCACGTTTTATTGCAGTTCCGTGCGCCGTTTATAATAATGTTCCTCAGAGAGCACGCGGCGCAACTGAGATTTTGTTCCGTTGTAAATGACATGAATGCAATGTGTAAAAGCGATTCTGTCTCAAATTGAAATGAAATGAAAGAACTTTGAATACAGCACACGAAACGTTACATAATCAAAAGTGACATCGTAATAATTCAGGGTTAGCATCCAAATTTAGTGAAATTTCAAAATTTGAAATAATTATGTCGTATGGTTTGCATACTCTTTATTTGCTTATCTTTCAAGTTTGATTATTCCTGTCCACTTATGATTGATATGACTGTCACGATACGAAATAAAGAGTTCTCAATGTAAAGTAATTGTTTTCGTATTTTTTGCGTCGTTCATTGCAAACTGTACACAACTACATACAATAAGTTTAGTGACTTACTTAAGTTTTTTATGCATGACTTTACCATGGAAATAGCGATGAGTCATCTAATCCCCCCCCCCCCCCTTAAAACCTTGCCAAATGAGATACTGGGGACTGTACACTGTGATATTTGTAAATTTAAGTCGAGTTAGAATTTCTGTGTATGTACACCATCGCGAACAGGGACTGTTGAGCCACTTAGCTATGTTTGTAACTTGGTCGTGTAATACTAATCCAATAGCTGACATCTAGTCAGTCACATCGGTCATTGATTACACGTCTAAATTGCGAACAGTGGCAAGTGGCTCAACAATCCCTGTTCGCGATGGTACTTACGAATAAAAGATTATAATCCGTGAAATGTTTTCCTTATCTTACGACGCAGATCTCCATCCGCCAGTTACATATCTTATCAACTCAGCAGATCAGTATGATACAGTTCGGAGAAATCTATAGATTGACAGGGCATATTTATTAAAAGACTACGCTACATGTTTGCATAACTTTAATATAAACATAATCATAATTTATTTTATAATACACAAATGGTGATCAAAATAGTTGCCCATCTAAAAAGCGTGTCACAAACTAAGAAGATACGATAATATTTTATCTGCGTATGAATGCCATCTTTACCTTTCCACATGTCGATGCCAAAAGATACTTGACAGTAAAATATAAGTTATATGCGCTGTTTGTGTTAGCTCGTTGAAATTTATAGGAAGCGATATTGACAGAGATACTTTCTCGTATCAGCTTAGTGTGTGACACGTTTAACATCGGGTTTTCGATTTACGCGACAGGGTGGCCCGGTACTCGGAGGTAGCACTTGGGCCGGAGCGCGGCCAGCGGCGGCAGGCAGGCGGCGTGCGCCATCAGGTGCGGCAGCTGGCTCTGCTCGAACAGCCCCGTGAACAGCTGCTGCTGCGGCCCGCGCGCGAACACCGCCACGTCGTCGCCGCCGTGCGTCTCAGAGTCCAGCGGGACCGTCGCCGGCGCTCGGAACCATAAGGAACCTGTAAAAAATAGAAGTCAATCCTTTGTAACTGTCACCGGAAAATACCAAAATCCCATACGGATTTTTACGTAAGATTTTAACGAGAAACAAAAAAATACGTTCACATTTTCACAAAATTTAATCTAATCTAACATAATAAAACCTAATCTGGGCTGGGAAAATGTGGGCGTAAAATAATATAATTTGCCTCTCGTCCAGAATGTTACGAAAGTTTATAAATTTCCTAGAAAAAAATTTGGAAACTATTTTCCGGTGACAACAATGACAACTTCTTGAAATACCTCACTTCATCAAACTTACGGTAATCTTCCTGAGTGACATCAATACGGCTGTCTCCTTGTGGTGGGCGATACCCGGGGCCGTTGGCGTACGACAGCGTCATGTAGGGCAAGCCGTCGTCGCCGATGTCGCTCGACGGCCCGAGGATGTCGTTGCCGCGCTTCGAGTAGCCGTTGAACGACATGACGTGGGCATGGTCAGAGGTCAACACCAGTAGAGAGTTTTCGGTAGGCAGTAGTGCCGCTGCGCGTTCCACCGCATCGCTAAGGCCAATTGTCTCTCCCAGCGCTAGCTGAGGGTAGTTGTCGTGGTGCGCGTGGTCGATGCGGCCGCCCTCCACGAAGAGGAAGAAGCCGCGTGGGTTGCGCGACAGCACGCGGATGGCCGCCTCCGTCATCTCGGCCAGCGTGGGCTCGTCGGCCCCAGCTTCACGCGCCTCGGCTTCATACTGCATGTGGCTCGCCTCAAACAGCCCTAGCAGGTACTCCGGTGGGTCAGCTGTAGCCTGCAGCAGCTCAGCACGGTTCCAAATGTACGCGTGCGAGACTCCCGCCTTCTCCCTCTTCTCGCGCCACTCTGCTATCAGGTCGCGGCCGTCCAAGCGCCGTCCAGACGCACCTTCTTCATCCACGGTCGTATTAGGCCGGAATTCACGACGACCACCGCCCAATATTACCTATCAAAGATACGTTTAGTTTTGAAATTGAAGATATGCATTGCATTAGGCTACCTGTTTATTGGAGTGAAACGACGCAGTAGAGAGGTGAGAGGAGACAATGGAATTGTATAAGATCTCCGCTCCTCTTCAGTGGATTCCATTCTATTAGTAGATTTTGACCTCCGCCCCAATGGACACGCAGTCTTTTAAATACGCAACGGAGCACTACGCAGATGTTACTCTTCTAATCTGTTGTACCTTGAACTGGTTTCCAGGATAGGAGTTGATAAGTTGCATGGCAATATCCGGCTGCCTCACTTCGGGGTCAGTGTCGGCGCACTCAGTCATATCGGCGTCGCTCTCCCAGTCGCGCGACGCCGTGTGCGCGTACGCGCCCGCCGGGGACGCGTGCGTCACACGCGTCGTCGTCACGATACCTGGGGAATTACCACAACCTATTAATGCGATTCTCTTTCGTTTCGTGTAGGTAACTAAACTGGGTCGTTTCTCATAATTGCAGTAACGTCGTCGTGGTTACGAAAGAACGAGGCATATTAATTTAAGAATTAAAGTAATAAGTATACGTTGTGGAAAAGCCTCCGTGCCAATAATTCCAACATAATTGAGGCATTTTTGAGAAACATGCATCGCCTCGCTTGGGTTCGTGATACCTACACCAAGAAAAGAGACAGAGGTTGACGTAAGTTTGAAAATGGATCTCGACGTTTTTCGATATATCCCTTAGAACCACCAAACGCAACTACGCGCGCGGATCTCAACTTCCGCAAGTACTCGCGTAGGTGCGTCGATACACAACATGCAGCGTGGTGGAGGGCAGTGTTTTGATAGTCTTAAGGGCGAGAAGAGCTATGGTTTATGTCTATCCAAAACTAGCCCTGACAATGAGTCTGCTCCAGTGGAAAGCTGCTAGTTCTCACCGACATCCCGGCCGTCCTGCAGCGCCCAGGCCGCGATGGAGTGCACGTGGTGCGCACGCGCCGGCGCGCAGTCCCCGCGGCGCACGCGCGCGCTCACTCCGATCGTGCCGATGTTGGCTTTCGTACCGCACAGGTACGCTGTTGCTGAGCAGGCAGAGTCCGCGATCTGTGCGTCTGTGCAGTACGTCTGCCGGAACATGCAAAAATAGTTACAAAAAGATTCAAAAGAAATTCGAGTCATGTTAAGTCACCGCAATTATCACGTTTAACCATCTGATTATCCTGAATTTGCTAAACTTGGCACTGGATTTTTGAATTCATGTGCTCTGTCTACTCCTCATGGGAATGCAGGCGTGAGATGATGAATGAATGAATGAATGAATGTTAAGTTTAGGTTTTAAATGCCAGATTGTGCCAGATCAACATTAATTTAAAAAAAATCCAATTCAGACTTCTACATAAACAAACCCGCTGTAAAAAATTACGATGCTTCAAAATAAATGTAATTTTTATTAGAATTGATGTCGCTGGCTGGCAAAGACTTGTCTAGAACTTGTTTTGAATGGTCTTGCCTACAAGAATGCATGTACAGATGATATTGCTGTAGTTTAGTTTAAAAAATGTTCTCAAGCCGTTACTGTTTCCAATAACGGAAGGCATGGACAGCCCGTCGCCCAGGAACATGACGACGTTGCGTGCCACCTCGTCGTGCTGCGGCTCTACCAGGCGCTCGTCGATGGCGCCGAACGACTCCGCGTACCAGAACTGCGCCTCGCGCTCAGCCGGGTCCGGGCCGATGACGCGAGCTCACAATACTCACTCATATTGTGGTTGGTACCTTAGCCAGTCCAGTGATAGGAAACTCCTCGAACGCTAAGCGCTCCTCTTCCCCCGAGAGGCCTTTGCGCTGTCCCTTATGCGCGCGCGCCGGCGCCAGCGTGGGCACGGACAGCCCGTCGCCCAGGAACATGACGACGTTGTCGGCCACGCGGTCGTTGGCGCCGTCGCGCAGGCGCCGCGCGATGCCGGCCGCCGCCTCCGCCGCCCAGTACGCCGGCTCCAGCTCCAGCTGCGCCACCACCGACGCGGCGGTGCGCATGTTCAAGTGGTGGTACTCATCGTTCCCTGTACACACGCATGCAAAAGACATTCAGCAACTTTCAAAGACATGGTGCTATCGATGCTGAAACAGCGGTGTAGACTTTTGCGTCAAAAACGGTACGCATGTACGAGTGGTCACTGCGATTCCGCACTGTCACCGTTTTTTAAACTTTGTTCTGGTTGCAACTTTAGTTAGATATCACTGAAAAAAATATGATCGTCAAAATTATATAGCTCAACCGCGGTCGTCTTCCGCGATTGCAATCGTAACCTGTAGGTTAAAAACAGTGCGTAGGTATATGAGTAAGTATCATTAAAGACCTCACAATTATTTCCGACCTGTTATAATTGGTCATTCGGCTTGAACAGCTAGCTAGCAAAACAAACATCATCTTATACGCACAAAAATGAAAACTTTCGTACCGAGTGCCAGTTGCACAGCTCCAAACAGCAGTAGCGCGCGCAGCATCGTGAGGTGAAGTGTGAGCGAGCGGTGAATGCGCGAGATAACGCCCTGAGAGCTCATCTGGGGCTTATCGCCGCTATACGGCCGAAGATAAGCTTACAAGTATCGTTGTGATGTGCAGGAATCGGTTATCCTTCAGCGGCCATTATCGTGTCAACTCTGTGAAGTGTCTACGTCAACAAATTTTGCAGCACCTTTAACAGAACGACTAAACCTCGATATTTAGCAATGAAAACTATCAATAAAAAAAGACGACAAAAAGATATAAAACATTACCGACACGTGCTATTATACAACGTTTGTCTTTGTGACGATGTCCGTGACTAACTTATAGATTATCTGCATTAAATGAAGACCCAGTTAACGAATAGCTTATAATTATGTTACCGGTTCTAAAGATAATTCATAAACGGACGTAAGCCAGTTCCAATGCCAAAATAATGGACTGCACTGGAAACTATTTAAGTAAATTGAATCTGATTAGATAGAGCCACCTGCAGAGGCCAGTTCGAGCTGATGGGGGGACCACAAGTTCTTTCTAGTTAATCGAAGCTGATGCAATCGTAGATTACGAGTACATTTTGTAAACAAAACAAAATTAAGCCATAGTCTAGACTAGAAAGTCATGATGATAAGTGAGCGTGAGCGTCGAGTAAGGCTCGCGCGGGGGCGCGGCGCAGCGAGGGGCGCGGGGGCGCGGCACGGGCTCGCCGGCGCGCCCTCGCGTGCGCGCGCGCCGGCCGCTGCGTGCGCGCCGCCTGCCGCCCTATCAGCCGACACATTATCGATTACGCTCTTGATCCTTCCCTTAACTAAACATAATTCAAGTTTTTTGTGATTATAAGATTAAAAAACGCAAGAAATTTTGTATTGTAATTACTGTTATCTCCGAACACTCGGTGTTCACGGGACACAGTAAATTAGAATTATGCAAACGATAATCCGATTATGATTTAAGTAACTGGGATCGGGCAAGATTAGATAGGGGTAACATTAAAGGAGATTCGAGTAGAGCAGCTGGCATACTGGCCAGGGCTTTTGGCGGGCACCCACCACTCGCTCCCATTTGCCATCATGCGTCCCGTCTGCGTGCTGCTCGTGCTGCCGGCGCTGCTGGCGCTGGCGCTTGGCGACCGCTACCACCCCGACCGATCCGCGCCCCCCGCGGCACCTGCGTCGCGAGCTATCGCCCCGGACCCGGCCGAGCGCGACGCGCAGTTCTGGTACGCGGAGGCGTTCGGTGCCATCGACGAGCGCCTGGCGGAGCCGCAGCACGACGAGGTGGCGCGCAACGTCGTCATGTTCCTGGGCGACGGGCTGTCCGTGCCCACGCTGGCGCCGGCGCGCACACTCAGGGGCCAGCGCGCGGGCCGCTCCGGCGAGGAGGAGCGCCTCGCGTTCGAACGATTCCCTGTCACTGGACTTGCTAAAGTCAGTAAAATTATTAAAACAGTAGTAAAGTTTATTCTTCAGCATGGCATGAATATCATCAGTTCAACATTTTTTGCAGACGTACTGTCTGAACGCGCAAGTCCCGGACTCGGCGTGCACGGCGACGGCCTACCTATGCGGCGTGAAGGTGAACCAGGGCATCCTGGGCTTGTCAGGGCAGGTGCAGCGCTGGGACTGCCCCGCCTCCACCGACCCCGCCGTGCACATCGACTCCATAGCCGCCTGGGCCGTGGCCGACGGCCGCAGCGCCGGTAACTATTTGACGCGATTTTCACCTTTTCACAGATTTCCACCTGAAGAGCTATGCAATTTTAACTGGATAATTAATTTTAAAATCCAGTAACCTTTTTAAGAAGGTATGCTTCGTCTCAAACCGCCTTTAATATGCTACTTGTATTATCAATTTAATGTCTAGTCATGAGACGTTAAGAAAAAAGACGAAGACTTTTCAAAATTAAAAATTGTGCAGGAATCGTAACGTCAACGCGCGTGACGCACGCGTCGCCGGCCGGCGCGTACGCGCGCTCCGCCAACCGGCACTGGGAGAACGACGGCGAGGTGCGGCTCAGCGGCTACGACACCGCCGACTGCCCCGACATCGCCGACCAGCTCGTCAACGCCTTCCCGGGGAACCAATTCAAGGTATCTATGGAAGTGCAATAACAGTTCATCAAATTACACTCTACAACAGTGGTCTTCTTTCTGTATGTATCATTCGTAACCAACCAGACTACTTTAGTAATAATTATCAGGAACTTATTAAACTACAGACATATTTTTTATGTTTGACAGGTGATACTCGGCGGTGGACGTCGAGAATTTCGACCGAACACGACATTGGACGAGGAGGGCGAGTTAGGCCGGCGGTGGGACGGGCGGGACTTAATAGCGGAGTGGCAAGAGCAGCGCGAGGCTGCTGGCGTTTCGCACGCGTACGCCTGGAACCGTGCGCAGCTGCTGCAGGCCACAGCAGACCCGCCTGAGTACCTGCTAGGGCTGTTCGAAGCTGACCACATGCAGTACGAGGCGAAGGTTCGCGAAGCCGGGGCCGACGAGCCCACGCTGGCCGAGATGACGGAGGCGGCCATCCGCGTGCTGTCGCGCAACCCGCGCGGCTTCTTCCTCTTCGTGGAGGGCGGCCGCATCGACCACGCGCACCACGACACCACCCCACACCTCGCGCTGGACGAAACATTGGCGTTGGACGACGCAGTCGCGCGCGCTGTGGCGTTACTGCCAGAAGCGAGCTCGCTGCTAGTCCTGACCGCCGATCACTCGCATGCCATGGCTTTCAACGGCTACTCGCGCCGCGGCACCGACATCCTCGGGCCGTCGGACGACATCGGCGACGACGGCGTGCCCTACATGACGCTCTCCTACACCAACGGGCCCGGCTACCGCGCGCACCAGGACAACAGGCGCGTCGACGTCACTCAAGATTCTGATTTCAGTAAGTCTTATTCCTTTGATTACGCGTGGCTATGCTGGATGATGCAAGGGTGTCAAATCTACAAGGGAAGTGTGTTAGAGCAAGTCATCGAGGACGCCCTCAAAGAACGTATGGACCAGATCGGCGACGTCCTAAAGAGATGCCAAATTAAGAATACCCGAAATGGTCGGGCGTGTACGACGAGAGTGATGAATGTGCGTGAAGCGAGAGATGTGTGCCATAATTGGAGCGAATAGCGATAGCGCTCTAATGTCTCTCCCTACCCCGCAGAGAATTGTTCTTTACGTTTATGTATGTAATATAGCAATCACTAAACTGTCTACAGTGTCGACTGCCTGGATGACACATGTCGACGTCCCGCTAGACTCTGAGACGCACGGCGGCGACGACGTGGCGGTGTTCGCGCGCGGACCGCAGCAGCAGCTGTTCACGGGGCTGTTCGAGCAGAGCCAGCTGCCGCACCTGATGGCGCACGCCGCCTGCCTGGGGCCCGCCGCCGCGCGCCGCGCCGCCTGCGCCGCGCCCGCGCCCGAGCCGGAGCCGGAGCCCGAGCCGCAGCCGGAGCCCGAGCCCGAGCCGGAACCGGCGCCCACCCCCGGTGCCGCTGCGCCACCGCCGCAAGCCGCCCTAATGTTCCTGCTCGCTGCCGCGCTTTTCCGCCTACTGTAGTACAGTCCTATTCAATAGATCACTCAGTAAAAATACTCGACTGTAAATTAGTTTTACTTTAAGCATAATATATTTTATAAATACGTATTAATTAATTTATTAAAATCTAAGTGATAATTAAAAATGTAATAAAATTATTCGCAAAAACTTAAATAGTTTTCAATTCCTCAAACTTCATTGTCTACGAACTAGCATAACTTTTATGTAATGTAATCAGCTGTGACTTAGTAGCAAGCGAACCGAAAGTCGTAGACTGCAAGTGAATTCACAAGAGAGATAAATTTGTAGGTTGAGGATTGCGTTAGAAATTAAAGCGTTGAGGAGCATGAAATGTGTTTCACTGAAAGATCGAATAAGGAATACTGTAATAAGGAAACGGGCTGGAGTGAAAGAATTGACTAAGATAGAGAAAAGTACGCTTAGTTGCATTGATCATATAGGTATAATAGAAGAAATAAGGTTTTTTAAGGGATGTATATTCATACCCAAACTTTTGTAGAGGATTAGTGACAGCAATAGGTGCAGTAGCAGAGACTTAGAAATATTGCTGCCAGTCGTTGTTTCAGGGCTCGGAATCTGAAACCTTCTGTTGGAAGCCCACAGAGCCATCGGACGAGAATGTGGAGCCTGCTATTTTAAGCGAAGAAATCAAAACCGCCGTCAAATATCTTAAAAACGGCAAGGCCGTGGGTAAAAATGCAATCCCAAACCAAGGCTTCAGGGCACGGGGTCCTCATATTCCAAACCTCATCCAATAAGATATGGCAAACTGGTATCTGGCCGAAAGAATGGGCTTACACCGTGCTGCCGTCCTCAAGCTAAAAAAGGGCTAAGCCACATTTGCTCAGTTTTGAGTTAATGATGCCAAATTACATAGCGCAAAATTCTCTACATTTCGTTCTAAGAAACATTTCTCTATCTTCTTCCGTTTAGGAGATACATAATGTCAAATAACAGTTAAGTGACACTTTTTTCAAAACTTACTTAACTAAATACTAGTTAAGCCACAAAAAATGATTATAAAAGG
>BHDV01011866.1:69797-79854 GCA_005406045.1 Adoxophyes honmai
AACTTTGTAAGGTTTTTTTTGGTATCGAGAGTAACACGAAATTACTAAGCTAAAAATAAGTTACGGTATGGTTAACCCTGTTTTAATGCTGTAATTAGTACAAATTGGAAATAAAATGCTTAACTAATTAAGGAAAAAGTAATTTTATGTATTTTAAAGATACTTTTTATTAAAAGAATTTGGGTTATGTGATAACTGAGAAAATTACCTAATTTTCTCTCTAACAAAGTTCCCTGTATCTTCCTTAGTTTTTAAGAGACATCAATCCGCACCTTTTTTGACGATATCTCGAAATCGACTTGTTGGGCTTAACCCTTTTTTAGCTTGAGGACGGCAGCGTGTTCGTTCCCCTTCACAAAAAGGGTTCTACAAAAGTATGCAGTAATTACCGTCTTATTGCGCTTATATCTCACGTCAGCAAAATCTTGCTGGACACCCATAACGAGCGTTTGAAGACATTCCTGTCCAAAGAGATTGCTCCTAAGCAAGCCGGTTGTGTTAAGGGAACAGGTACCCGAGAGCAGATCCTCAGTACGCTAGATAACTAAGAAAGCACGACAGTTTATTAAACTTATCTATGTTTGCTTTGTAGATTTCTCAAAGCCGTTTGACTCTGTCAAATGTTATAGAATCTGGAAGCCGTTGCTGGAAATGGGAACCTCAAAATATAGATGTAAACTCCAAAAAAAAGCAAAGAGGAAAGGATAGACACTTTCAAGATGTGGTGCTGCAGACGAATGCGGGGCATATTATGCGAGAAATCGGCATCAAACAGCGCTTATCTTTTATAGTCCAAGCTCGAATTCTCACCTTCTTTGGGCGCGTATCTCGACGAGGAAACCTCTTCATCGAACATTTTGTAATGCAGGGCAGGTTTGTGGGGGCCCGGTCTCCTGGTAGATCAACCTTGAGTAACTTTTAAATTTGACTACAACACAAGCTTTGAAATTTAATTTAAAGGCTATTCCAGTCTATATTGATTTTGAACTTTAGAAATTTCTGAATTTCTGGGCTTCATCTGTTAATCTGACGGAACAACACTAAACGTCGTGCTCTGCGTTCTTTTTAAGTTTCATATCAGTCTAATAATATTGTTTTGCGATTCGTTTTCCTTGTTTTTTTTTTAGTCAAAAATTTTAAGTGTTGATTTTATAAGTCTTTTGTTGCTGAGCCAAGTATTTGATTAATGACAAAATAACATGATGTTAAATAATTGACAGAGTCATCCAGCTGATGATCTAGGTCTACATAACATTCTGATGCTATCGGTGTTAATAATAGCATTAAACTAAAAATATATTTGTTTGGTTTTAAATGTACGTTGTCCGTAACGTCATCTTTTATTCTATGAAAAAAAAATCGAGGATTTCCCAGTGTAACATTGAAATTGCCACCATTTAATTAGTTAAAGCTGAAAACCAACAAATTGCTAAGTGTTTACAATCCAAAGATGTTGCCATTTACGTATTTTTTCCAGTAGAGGAACCCAAAATGCTTAAAAAAAGTTTAATAAGTAAAAGAAGAAATCCGAAATCGAAATCGAAAATTTCGATCGGTAAAAAATAAATACTTTTGCTAACAGTAACTTATATTTGCTGTTGGTGTCACGACAGAGTGAAGGTTATAAATAATGTTAGGCAAGGCCAAGTTAAGTTTATTTATATCTCAATTTGTTTTCCTTGACATTGTGTTTTGCTTGATAATTATCGACTACATGCAATTTAGTGTTTTTTTTTTTACTATTAATTTCTTCAAAATGAATGTTTACTATGAGTGTGATAAGTAGTCAAGCCGCAGGCGGAGGCTAGTCTTGCGGTCGGCAGCCGCCGTGCCGCGACCTTGGCCGGGATTAGCCGCGCGCCGTGGCCGCCGCCTGCGCACCGCGTGCGCGCCGCCGCGCCCCGCCCCGCGCTGACCCGGTACTAACGTACGGGACCCTGTGTAACACGACTCTAGGTTCATGACTCCTGGATTATTGTTTTTGAAAATATTTGGCACTAAATTCAAATTGAATTCAAACAGACAAAATAAAAGTTACGACATATTCTTGTAGTTTTTAAATAAAATATAATCTTTTCCTGCAGCCTTAGAATGTCTTATGCAATTAACGGGCTTTGTAGACAAGATAATTAAAAGTACAAAGATAATCACAATTTCTCAAATTACCGATTAGATAGAGGGGTGTCAATTTAAACCGATTTGGAATAAAGATTCCTACACTTTAGCAGGGGCTACCGGTGAGCACTCATCGCCCTATCTGCGCTGTCATGAGGTCCTTCAGTGTGCTGCTCGTGCTGCCGGCGCTGCTGGCGCTGGTGCTTGGCGACCGCTATCACCCCGAGCGGTCTGCGCCCCCTGCGGCGCCCGCGTCCCGCGCTATCGACCCGGACCCGGCCGAGCGTGAGGCGCAGTTCTGGTACGCGGAGGCGTTCGGCGCCATCGACGAGCGCCTGGCGGAGCCGCAGCACGACGAGGTGGCGCGCAACGTCGTCATGTTCCTGGGCGACGGACTGTCCGTGCCCACGCTGGCGCCGGCGCGCACTCTCAAGGGCCAACGCAAGGGCCACTCTGGCGAGGAGGAGCGTCTTTCTTTCGAACAATTCCCTGTCACTGGACTGGCCAAGGTATTTAAATTTTAAGTACAAAATATTTTACATAAAATGTCAGAGTTTATGTGACGGTTGTAATTTTTCTTGTCATTGCTTTTGTTACACTAGACGTACTGTCTGAACGCGCAAGTCCCGGACTCGGCGTGCACGGCGACGGCGTACCTGTGCGGCGTGAAGACCAACCGCGGCACGCTGGGCGTGACGGGGCAGGTGCCGCGCTGGGACTGCCCCGCCTCCACCGACACCTCCACGCACCTAGAGTCCATCGCCGCCTGGGCAATCGCTGACGGCCGCAGCGCCGGTATGAATACACTTCTATGCTAGAAAATAAACTTGTATATATTACCTTCATGAGGAAGTGATATCCATGACTGATTTTTTGGACCAGGCATAGTGACGTCAACTCGTGTGACCCACGCTTCTCCCGCGGGTGCGTACGCTCGCTCCGCCAACCGCGGCTGGGAGAACGACGGCCAGGTGATCGCCGCCGGCCACGACCCCGCCGCGTGCCCCGACATCGCTGACCAACTCATTAACTCCTATCCTGGAAATCAGTTCAAGGTAACATCATAATGAAATTTTTACTTCTGATTAAATAAATACGCCCGAAGTATTTTTAAAAATGTTATCCACCTTTTTAGGTAATCTTAGGTGGTGGTCGCCGTGAGTTCCGACCGAACACCACAGTAGATGAAGAGGGTACAGTTGGACGCCGCTGGGACGGGCGCGACCTGGTGGAAGAGTGGCGCGAGCAGAGAGAGGCGGCCGGTGTCTCGCACGCGTACGCCTGGAACCGCTCAGACCTGCTGCAGGCCATAGCTGACCCGCCCGAGTATCTTTTAGGGCTGTTTGAAGCGACCCACCTGCAGTACGAGGCAGAGGTGCGCGCGGCGGGGGCCGACGAGCCCACGCTGGCTGAGCTGACCGAAGCGGCCATTCGCGTGCTGTCTCGCAATCCCCGCGGCTTCTTTTTGTTCGTCGAGGGTGGACGCATTGATCACGCTCACCACGACAACAGACCCCACCTCGCGCTGGACGAGACTCTGGCTTTGAGCGATGCGGTGGAGCGCGCAGAGGCGCTACTTCCCGAGACCAGCACACTGATGGTGCTGACCGCCGACCACTCGCACGTCATGGCTTTCAACGGCTACTCGCGTCGTGGCACCGACATCCTCGGGCCGTCGGACGACATCGGCGACGACGGCGTGCCCTACATGACGCTGTCCTACACCAACGGGCCCGGCTACCGTGCGCACCAGAACAACAGGCGCGTCGACGTCACTCAGGACAATAATTTCCGTAAGCATTTCGAAAGTTATCTTGATTTTGGTTTTCAATTTTAAGTGGAATTGGCGACCTATTGCCTAGTTTGCCGTCCTTGTACTAGCCACTGGACATAATTTTAACACATCACTTAGGTAAATACGTAGATTAATATCAAAATAATATGTATTTTCAGAGGCTCTACGCTGGAGGACGCATGTCGACGTTCCACTGGACTCTGAGACGCACGGCGGCGACGACGTGGCGGTGTTCGCGCGCGGGCCGCAGCAGCAGCTGTTCACGGGGCTGTTCGAGCAGAGCCAGCTGCCGCACCTGATGGCGCACGCCGCCTGCCTGGGGCCCGCCGCCGCGCGCCGCGCCGCCTGCGCCGCGCCCGCGCCCGAGCCGGAGCCGGAGCCGCAGCCGGAGCCGGAGCCGGCGCCGGCGCCCAGCCCCGGCGCCGCCGCGCCACCGCCGACCGCCGCCGTCACATTGCTGCTCGCCGCTGCATTGTTCCGCCTCTTGTAGACAGGACCGTTACTCTTACTCACTCTTCAACAACGATCTGACTTTATCATTTTTCATATTTTTTTATAAATCACGTTCATTTTAATCTAGCTTATATCGCATTTAAGGATAATTGTATATCATTTTGAGCATTTAAAAAACTGAATTTATTAAAAGAATTGACTAAACTGACTATTGCTGAATACTTTCCTTCTCATCCTCATTACGCACTGTTGGTGTCAGGACCCACCTCAAATCCTTCGTCTCTGCTCCCCGGCTGTCACTCTTGGGGTGGTTCAGGGACAGACAGACTAGACTCTAATCCAGAATCTAACTAAGTATGAAGAGTTTGGGTGAAGAAGTGAAACATTACAAAATATAGATATTCAACGAACCTAACATAGGGAGCCTTCGGTAGCAATGCCAAGACTCCATCTACCGATAGTTAGTGCTGCAGTCTGAGGAACCTGCTAACGATTTGCGCCGTATCAAGGATCAGACCCTTGACCCAACCGCCTAGCGAAGGTCTTTTTAAAATATTAGACGATACTCTTCGTTATGAGTTTATGATATCATTAGCTGAGACGACTTTAGACACAGTGATGATCGAACCCATATCCCACATAGTGATCACCTCGTGAGACAAGTGAAGGTACTACTTGTAAAGTTCGTCTTTTACATACATCCCACGACATCAGGCTTATTAGCAACAATAGCTTTGACCGCGATAACAGATCGATTCTAGTAGAGCGTTGCACGACCACTCTCAAATACTGGCGCCGGTGTCTGAATCATCAGATTCTACAAGACCATATTGAAAAGTAAGTTACTGGTGAATAATACTAACTACAAGGTTATGTGTCTGTGCAAGTACTTTCCGTTAGCAAGATGATAACAACCGGAAATTATATGCCTAAGTGACTCTTCGGGACGGTGGCGTGCCCGACATAATGTCGACCGTAGGTATATACCTTCCTTCGGGATATACTTCCCTTAGTCACTTAGTTATTCATCAAAACCAGTTCATTTAAAATTGCACAGACAGAACCCTTGATTTCCCCAAAAAAGTTGCGCTATAGTAGCCAGTTTACCGTCGCGTACAAGTCTACATCAGGCTCAGTTAGAGTCCGGTAGAAGCGCACGTGCAGCTCTTTGCTCTTCCATATTATCATATTCCATATTTATTATTGTCTTGTATGCTTACCAACACCTAATAATTTTGTTTGAAACAAAGGCAAGTTCTTCGTTTCTGTCCTCAATCCTTAGGTTCTACAGAAGTATAATGAAGGACGATCCATCTTATCTCTTAGTTGTCTCGCTACATGCCCTATTAGGTATTTTGATACGAAACAGCAACAACAATTAAAGGCAATCGACTGATTACTCTGTGTTGTACGTAAAGAAAACCAATTCCTCCGGCCGTGGCTCGATACGCGATTAGATAAAAGGTAACAATTCATATTAAAACCTTAATCGTATCGTGCAACCTTGCACTCTCGCAAGAGCCACAGGCGCGCTCCCACGGCACGCACTCGCTTCCGCCATGCGCGCTACTTACACGCTGCTCGTGCTGCCGGCGCTGCTGGCGCTGGCGCTCGGCGACCGCTACCACCCCGAGCGGTTCGCGCCCCCCGCGGCGCCCGCGTCCCGCGCTATCGACCCGGACCCGGCCGAGCGCGAGGCACAGTTCTGGTACGCGGAGGCGTTCGGCGCCATTGACGAGCGCCTGGTGGAGCCACAGTACGATGAAATAGCACGCAACGTCGTCATGTTCCTGGGCGACGGGCTGTCCGTGCCCACGCTGGCGCCGGCGCGCACGCTCAAGGGCCAGCGCGCGGGACGCTCCGGCGAGGAAGAGGTCCTTGCGTATGAGCGGTTCCCCATCACGGGTCTCGCCAAGGTATAACAATATTTAAATTCATTCATTTGATTAAAGTCCATCAAATGATGCTATGAGATAAGAGGATGACTGTTGAATTCGGGAACTAACCTACTAACTATCCAACTGTTTAATAATTATGATGGATGTTTGAATGTTTGTTACTCTTTCACGCAAGAACTACTGAATGAATTTTAATGAAACTTTACAATAATATACCTTACATACATGTCGCAGGCGGATTGTATAATCCGCCGTTTTACATTACGCCTAGCCGTTTTGCAAAACAGCGCCGTTTTGTAAAGCGGCGGCTCTACGTTCAGCCGGATTGTTATTGCGAAACGTTCTTCAAAAAGGCGGCCCACGTTTAGCCGCATTGTACTACTACTAATATTGTAGGGTGACCATGAAGTGTTAAAAATGAAAATATTTAAACCAAGGTGTTTTAGTAAGTAAGTTGACTTTAAAAAAAAACGAGCTTTTATAAAAAAAATACTAACCTCGAAGGCCAAGGCGGGAGCTCGCTGCGCTTTCAATTAAATCCGGCTAAACGTTGAACCGCCGCATTACAAAACGGCGCTGTTTTGCAAAACGGCTAGGCGTAATGTAAAACGGCGGATTATACTATCCGCTTTCGACATAAACATCAGAATAAAACAGGCTACAATTTGTAAAGATATTTTGTGAATTGTCCAAATTTGGCGATAATTTTTGTGTCAAGTAAGTGTAATCGAAATCTACGCGGGCGATCAATAGTCCAGAATAAATGAACTAAAACCAGCGTTTGATGTTAAACATTTTGTTTAAAACTTATAAAAGCTGCTTTTGAATAATATTTTATTTTAAACGAAACGGTAACCACCTATCTGTAAATGTATTGAGGTTTTATCCTTACTTCCTTACTTCCTTACTAATATTATAAGTCAGAAAGTGAGTTTGTTTGTTTGTTTGTTTGTTTGTTTGTTTGTTTGTTTGTTCCGCTTTCACGCCGTAACAACTGAACCGATTGCTTTGAAATTTTGCAGACGTAAAGATAGAAGTCCGGATTAAATAATAGGCTACTTTTTATCCCGGAAAAAAATGATGTTCCCGAGGGAAAACAAAAATATAGTTTGCTTGATAGATCGATTTCGATCGATGATAGATCGATATCAATCGATGACCGATCGATAGATGATAGATCGATGGCGCTGTGTGTCGTTTGAAACGAGAAGTTTTCTTATAGTTGTGCTTTAATACCGCATTATAACCGAGTTCCACGCGGGCGAAGCCGCGGGCGGAAAGCTAGTGTTTTATAAGCTTAAGTACCTATTCGTTCCCAAAATTACAACGATGATTGAAGCTTCACCTCACCACATTAGAAAATACAGAATTTCACTAGCGACTACATTTTTGAATTGCAGACACTGAAAAGCACAATATTAATGTCTAATCACGCGCTCTTTGAAGAAATGGTCACTTGGCGTCGTCACATGGTGTCGTTAAATAATAGTTGACCTCTTTGAGATGTTCTATGAGCTAGAGTTTGACAACATGCTTATTCATGTTATGAATTTCCTCGCTATGCAGAACGCGACGAACGATGGCCACCCTCGTATCAAACAGATTTAGCGTAACGGTCGGTTTGGATGAGCTTGAGGCTGCATTGTGTCTAAGAGACGTGGTTTGCCGACCTTCGACTTCATTTCTCCAAACCCACAAACAGTAACATACCAGAGAGACGCTGCGTGCGATATTATTATATCTGGTAGCACGCAGTGGTTAATTGAGTATTGTATTCCAGACATACTGCCTGGACAAACAAATCCCGGACTCGGCGTGCACGGCGACAGCGTACCTGTGCGGCGTGAAGAACAACTACGGCACGCTGGGCGTGACGGGGCACGTGGCGCGCTACGACTGCGCCGCGTCCACCGACGCCGCCACGCACCTCGAGTCCATCGCCGCCTGGGCGCTCGCCGACGGCCGCAGCGCCGGTATGAATACACCTCTGGTTAAAAATACCGGCCAAGTACCAAAAACAACAAAAAACGATACGGGTCTTCTATGGGAGCCCCCCTTAATTATTACATATTATTATTTTGATTTTAATATTTGTTGTTATAGCGGCAACAGAAATACATAATTTGTGAAATTTCTATTGCCTAGCTCTTAAGGTTCTTGAGATACTGCTTGGTGACAGACGGACAGCGAAGTCTCAGTAATAGGGTCCCGTATTCACCCTTTGGGTACGGAACCCTAAAAACTATCACAAAGTTGACACACTTAAAAAAACTATGTTCACGTTAAACACTTCAATCAAACTCAGTCACTGACCTCATGAACCTCTCGCAGGCATCGTGACAACGACGCGCATCACGCACGCGTCTCCGGCAGGCGCGTACGCCAACAGCGCCGACCGCGGCTGGGAGAACGACGCGGATGTGGTCGACGCCGGCCACGACCCCGCCGCCTGCCCCGACATCGCCGACCAGCTCATCAACTCGCAGCCCGGCAACCAGTTCCAGGTCTGTCTCCGCAACACCCTGAAACAAACTTTCAGGGTCTTTCCACACAGACCAGCTCGGAGAGCATCGGCGCGCATTTTTCTTTTCACACAGACTGGATTGCATACGCGGGGAATTGGAGCTGTTTTCAATGTGATTAGAATCTGCTGTTCTGTCCGAGCCGATGTGTGTGATTAATTGTTATTGTAAGTCACAACGCTAATTACAATTATTGCCAAACGCAGGTGATTTTGGGAGGAGGCCGCCGCGCGTTCCGTCCGAATACGACCTTGGACGAGGAAGGAGTAGCAGGACGTCGCTGGGACGGACGTGATCTGGTGGAGGAGTGGCGCGATCAGAAGCAAGCCGCGGGCGTCTCGCACGCGTACGTGTGGAACCGCGCCGAGCTGCTGCAGGCGACCGCCAACCCGCCCGAGTACCTGCTGGGGCTGTTCGAGGCCAACCACATGCAGTACGCGGCCGAGGCGCGCGCCGCCGGCAACGACGAGCCCACGCTGGCTGAGATGACGGAGGCGGCCATCCGCGTGCTATCTCGCAACCCTCGTGGCTTCTTTTTGTTCGTCGAGGGCGGCCGCATCGACCACGCTCACCACGACAACCAGCCGCACCTCGCGCTGGACGAAACCTTGGAACTTAGCAATGCCGTGGAACGCGCAGAGTCACTGCTTCCTGAAGCCAGCACGCTGATGGTGCTGACCGCCGACCACTCGCACGTCATGGCCTTCAACGGCTACTCGCGCCGCGGCAACGACATCCTTGGCGTCTCGGACGACTTGGGCGACGACAACGTGCCGTACATGACGCTCTCCTACACCAACGGGCCTGGCTACCGCGCGCAAGATGGCACCGGACGGGTCGATGTAACTCAAGACGCTGATTTCAGTAAGTTTCTTTAGAGTTTATTTATTTATTTATTTATTTATATAAGTAACTTTATTCGTTGTCTAGTACCCATAACACAGGCATTAAATTGCCTACTTTGGGACTAGGTAATTGGTGTGAAAATTGTCCAATCATATTTTTTTATTATTAAAAGTCGGAATAAGAATATGTTTCCTGGATTAATGATCAATACCAGTGTGAATAATGCGTATTGAATGCCTCAAAATTAAGTTTGTTCCGACTTATGAGTTTTGTTTGGACAGGCTCCTAATATTTTTGTTTATCACAGTGTCTATCGCCTGGATGACGCACGCGGAAGTGCTTTTGGACTCTGAGACGCACGGCGGCGACGACGTGGCGGTGTTCGCGCGCGGGCCGCAGCAGCAGCTGTTCACGGGGCTGTTCGAGCA